>PVHP010019926.1:0-31126 GCA_004024765.1 Zapus hudsonius
TGGTCCACTGAGCAAGAAAACGTTTTACAGGCCCTCAGAAGAACCCAGAGTCCCAGCACAGTGATCACAGGCAGGCAAGGAGGCAGAGGGGAATGAGCAGCAATTGGAACCATTTAACAATAGACTCGTTTTCTGAGGTTAGACTCAATAAAAGTGTATCAGTAGGCAGAAAAATGATAGAAGAGAGATTTGCTCCACTTTTGGTAATTAAAATAATTGCAAAGTGTTTCTGGCTGCTTTCCAAATGGGGTATATAGCATTTCTCTTTAGAATATCCCATTGTTCCTGTCCTGTACCAAGTCCAGTGCTCATATGCACATTACAATAGGCAATGGGTTTGCTCCAAGAAAAATAAAGTTAGGACCACTGTGAATTACTTGTTTCATTAAAGATCTGTTTACAAATGAACTTTCCTCTGCCTTGAATGTTTCAGTATCATGCAGAACTAGGAATCATAGTGGTTCCCTACTGTACTACTGCTTTACTGAAAAACATTTCTTGTGACTCTGGGGAAAGTTTTCTGCTCAAAAGCAATGTATATAACAAAAGAGAATTTCATGAGAAAAATGAAACATGCAAGCTGACCATGAGAAAAGTCAACATAAAAAAAAAACTGAGAGATAACTTAGTGGTTAAAGGGCTCTTGGATGCCAAGCCTGTCATTACAGCTCTGTTCCATGGACCCCACTTAAACCAGATGCACAAAGTGGTGGTGCATGTATCTGGAATTGTGTGTGGGGCCCTGGTGAGCTTATTCTCTCTCTCTCTCTCTCTCTCTCTCTCTCTCTCTCTCTCTCTCTCTCTCTCTCTCTCGTGTATGTGTTTCTCTCACATAAATAAAAATATTAAAAAAATAGCCTGGATTACATTGAATCACATGCTCCTTTAACAAAATATTTGAAGTTATTTTAACCAATAAATTAACACACAATTATGCATATAATTTTTAGGACCCTATATTAGCTCCCCTGTTTATTCAACAAACATGCATGACTCCTTACTAGGTCCCTATTTTCCAGCATTCTTCAGGATGTTGCACAGTCTATATCCACAGAGATGGAGGAAACAAGCATGTTAAGAATCTCACTGTGAAAACCGTGAACTTCAATATTATTTCATTTTCATCTTGACTCTTATGTTTTCCGAAGGATTGCAATTTTCTAAAAATTATGAAAATGAGAGAGAAAATATAAAAGCTTTGCCCTCTGTGGAAACCCTCATGCATGCTCCCAGTGACTTTCATCATCATGATGTTTTTGTTAATCCAGAAGGATTAACACAACATTCAAGTTAATTGTATACATTGGTCTGAGAAGCTGAAAACAAATGATTTTTGGTACAGTATGAATCCCATTTTCTAATTGAATAGGAAACCATGTGACGTATTTGTTATTGACTGTGGCTTCTATTCCTACAGTTTCTTCTACTAAAGATACTGTCACTCTGTCATGGTTTGATCCAGGTGTCGCCCACAAACAAATGAATGTGTTCTGGGTAATCGATCCTCAGATGATGGTAGTTCAGGAATTACCTCGCTAGAGCTGTGTTGTTGGGGGCGGGTTTATGGGGTTATAAACCAGCTCCCCCTTGCCAGTGTTTGGCACACCTTCCTGCCGCTGTTTGCAGTGCTGTGGCAGAGGTGATGTCCAGCCCTCTGCTCATGCCATCATTTCCCCTGCCAGGATGGAGTCTCCCCTCGAGTCCCTAAGCCAAATAAACCCATTTCCTCCATAAGCCGCCTTTGCTTGGGTTCTTTCTGTGCAGCAACTAGAAAGCTGACCGCAACACACTCCTACCACCTCCATTATTACAAATAGAAGTTGCCACATTTTAGATCCTCTATTTCCCATGGCAGACTACCCATTTTCTAAAAACTTCCCAGAAAAAAATACAGTAAAACACAGAGGTGAGATCATTATAGTAATTAACATACAAGACAACACTACTTGAACACTCTTAGAATTGACTTAAGAGAGAGAAGTCAGGAGATAAAACATATACATTTATTGTACCTGGGGCGTGACTTTTAGTGTGGATATTGAGTGGTTGTGATATTTCTAGGCTTGATCTGAGAGAGATTATCATGTTGAAGTGTCTTGAAAAGCAAGACATTAATTTCTATGTCACCTATAAGGTTTGTTTCAATTTCATCTTTGAGGAGTATTATTTCTTTGAGCAAGTAGCTAATTTCCCTTATTTTAAATAATTTTAACATATGAGAAGGGAAGTGGGTTTGTTTAATCTTTCCTATGAGTGTGAAGGAACATTCCAAAATTAGAACCCAATTTGTGTTCCTGGGAAGCAAAAAATGAGGAAAAAAACAAATAAAGCCACATAATAGCAACCAAGATGTGAGCAATTTCTCTTTCTCCTGACGCTATAGTCACTTTTACATATGTAGAATACATAATGTGAGAAAAGTCATAAAAATATACATGGTGGAATATAACATATTTGCAATAAAAGTTATTACTTGGAAAGGCTCTATAATGTAGCATAGTGTTCCATATTTACCCACACCAGAAACTTGGTTCTCAAAAATAAGTTATTTGGGCCACTATTTTAAACATAGGTTAAAATAAAAACTGTGGAGAAAGAGCTAAGGTTTTATAAGAGGTAGATCATATCCAAGCATGTCCTTGTCTCGTAGGATTATTTGTTAGTTATTACTTTAAAAAACCAACTTTGGACATTATCTTATTTTTATATCACATCCCTATTCAACAGAAAAGCCATCAGAAAAAATTTTGAGAGATAAATAGCAATACTCTGGTTAAATATTTGCTTGCCATCCATCTCACTATCTCTGTCTCTTATTGCTCTCCTATTGGCATATTTTCCCTGTTGTAATACATTTTGAACAATGAATTTTTGAAATTAAATGCTCTTTTAAGACATGTGTCATTATAAAATTTGTTTGAAAGCAGTATTGTGCTCAGAAGCTTCAAAATAGTACTCTAAATGCTTATAATTTAGAGTCAGGCATGGCCGATTTTACAAAGCTCGTGCATCAGCCTCTCACCATTTTTGTGACTCTGGGTGATTGGAGTAATCCCTGGAAGTTCTGCTTTCTTTGCTGTTAAATAATAACATTTCTTTGGCGGCTGGCTTTGTGATTAAATGAGATAATCAAAGGCAAGTGCCAAACATAGAGTGAATATTGTGAATTGAATTGTGTTCTTTCTAAGTTTTCATTTTGACATTCTACCCTTAGCATCACAAAATGTGGTCTTATTTGAAGTAAAGCTATTTCAAATGTTCCTATATTAAGATATGATCATGAGGATATGCTGTAACTCCAAAAAATTATGTTCTTATAAGTAAGAGACCCATGGACACACAGTAATCAGGGAGAGAACTATGGGAAGCTGAGGGGAGAAGTCAGAGGGATGCATCTATAAACTAAGAAATGCAAATGTTAATCACTCAACTGGAAGCTATGAGAGACTCTTGGAATAGCCTCCCCCCTCTCAAAATCAACCCTGCTTACACTATTTATAGCAGCTATCATCTCATTGCTGGAACAAAACGCTTGACCACAGAAGCAGCTTATGGGAGGAAAGGGTATTATTTCAGGCTTATAGTTTTGTGGGAAAGGTTCATCAAGGTGGAGACAAGATGTCAGAGAATAGGCTGGGCATCATAGTCTTGTTACAGCAGCTGGAAGGTAGTAATAAGTGTGAACAAGCTGTGGCAAGAGGGCTATAGCACCCTAAGGCCCACCCCAAGTGGTACATCTCCCGAAAGGCTCTAACCCTCCTATTGCCACCAGCTGGGAATTGGGCATGAAGCTGAACCACAAACACATGAGGCTCTGGGAGCCATTTCACTTTCAAATGACCATATTCTGTGTTCAATTTCTAGAATCCAGAACTGTGAGACAATCCATTTCAGTTAAGGTTTGCAGCACCAACAAGCTACATGGCCGGGTGACATAAACCTTAACTGACTGTAGCAGTTAAAACTTCTCACTACAAGTCATTGATAGTTCAGATTTTTGTGTTTTATTTCAAATAGCAAGGGGAAAAGTTTATTACTAATTTTAAGATATCAAGGGAAAATGTTTATTACAAACGCACACTAGAATTTTAAGTTCTCCATCATTTGGAATTCTTATTATGTCATTTGAGTTTTACCTTCAAATAGAAAAGTATTTTTGTCATCAAATTATCTAAAACAGCATAATTTTACTCTCATGTTCTAGTAAAGCCTGGAATGATACTCCATATTTTAACAATTCATTAACTTGAATGAATATTTATAACCAAATTTAATTGAACTTCTTATTTATCTGTCTTCCAAAACATAGATTAAAATCATAGCATTTTGAAAATGGTTACTGTGTACGTTGAATGCATAGTCTTTGTTTCTTTGTTTTATGTTGCACATGTTTTTGGAAAAGTATGGTTTTTAAAAGTACACATTCATCTCTCCCCTTCTTTTGCTAACCTTCAGGCTGTGAAAAAAAATAAGTCATTTAGACCACATTATTGTGAAAACTGGAGGCCCTGGGGTTATTGAAAGATTCTGAAAAACATTTAGCAAAACTCCAAGTACTTATTTGTTGTGTTGGCTCAGAAGGTTTCTCAGTTGAGTGGTGTAGGACTATTGGGAAAATAGCAGAAGTATCTATAAAATGAATAAAAGTCTTTTCAAGAGGAAAAAAAGCCACAAATGAGGATGATGTTTATTGCAAATTTCTTAGTAAGATATTTTAAACTATATGAATCATAGCATTTGTATGGCCAGATTCAAGGGGGATTCATACATTTCTGGGAGGTCTCTTCACTAGCAATGATATGTAAGTGGGAAATCATGACAGCAGACCCATTCTCTTGTTGCAGCTTTTAGTAACAACACATCACAAAGTACTCAGCCTGACTCCCATGGGATTTCAATACCTGGCAAGAAATTATCTTTGTCTTCTCTTGAGACAGTGATGTAATCAGAGCAGGTGTGTCTCAGAATTCTTCTTTGTCTGAGGAGATACTGAGCTAGTAGTAAGATAAGAAGCCCTATCTTATTTGAACAAATATGAAGATAAGAAAGGCCTGATATTCATGTATTTATTCCTTAACAAATACGTAATCAGATCTGTTATAAGGCAGACAAATATCTATGTGCTGGGTATGTGGTTAGAACCAAGTAATAGTGTGTCTTTCTTCATGAGAGGTTTCTGCTATGGGACACAAATAATAACTGAATAGACAAATATTTTTGAGCTAACAGAATAGTGGGACCAGAAGGGATGAAGAGAAATGCTTTGGTTGACCACTAAATCTTTATTTGGAATCCAATTTAATGGTCCAGATGTTCACAAAACAGTCCTTATGGATGAGACCTGACAAAGGAGAAGTGGCAAGATCTGTAAACAATAAGCAAAGAGCCTTCTAAAAACATAATGAACACAGACAAAATCTCTAAGGTGGAAAACAATTTGTTCTACTCAGGGTGATTGGGAATATATTGAAATGAGAGACACAAGAGGGAACAGACCTCAGACGTCTGCAGGGGCCATTGATACAAATGGATATTTTAATTTAAAAATATTATTGGAATGATATGAAAGTTTTACGGCAAAAATGATGTTTGAGCCTGTCATATGCTGCTCTGATTGTGATTTTTAAAATAAGATTTGAGGATTATGGAAAAATGGTGAGTAGGAAAGATAACAATGACTCGAACTGAGACAAGAATTAAGAGTAGAGGAAGTTAGAAGAATTAAAATCTAACTGGAGAACTAAAGGTGGAATCAACATAGAACCTAATTGTGTCTGGAGGAACAAGGGGATTCTGACAGTAGTTACTTGTCTACTCAGAGGAAAGTTGTGGGATTCACAGAAACCAAGGATAACCTGGAGAAATCTGATCACCTGCGAGCCAGCTGTCACTTTACTGCTGTTTAAGCATTATTTACTATATATGCTGAAAACAGTAGGCTGTTATAGGTGGAACAGATTGCTGGTAATTTTTCAGAGAATTAAATTTAAACTATTTTGTTTGGTAAACATTCACTGTGCTTAGAGCAAATACCTAAACACTCACAGTTTCATATTTTCTCATTTTCACTGCAATTTCTCACTGTAATTAAAAAAAAAAACCTGAGTTAATACAAAAGTGAAGTTGTGATAATTACCAATTTCATTCTTGTTAAATTGTTAATTGTATTTCTACATCTCTCTGTGGTTTGATTTTATTTAAATGCCTTTGAAATGTATTAAGAGAAAAGTCCTTTAAGAAAATTTAATTATAAAGCACATTTACCAAAATGAGCTTTGTAGAGAACTGGACCATTGAATTGGATTCCAAATAAATGTTCAGTGGTCAAGAAGTTATTGTTTTGATAATATATAGAAAACTATTATTTGTTTTTGGTTTATGATGCACTTTGAAAATTCTGAGAATTAAGAAAAATGAAACAGCAAATCAAAATAGAACAACTATGGATAACAACAAATCCTGTTTACTTTCATCAACCAAGGGAAAAAAGAGAGCCAGCCTCACTGCATGCCTATCACTGACTAGTTTCAAATTGTTTTAATAAACCCTAATTCTCCTTGAAAACGTTGTTTCCACTCACATCAGTTAAGAGAGTTGGTACTATCAAGAATGAATTTAGTCTTCTGATGAGTTTATCAAAGGATCACCTCAGTTTCCTGCAGCCAAAGACCCTATGTCCTGGAATTAAAACAATGTATTTTGTTCATCATTCTGGGATACATAAATGAGGCTCATCATATCTTTTTGTAACATCATTGTGCCTTGCTTAGGTACCCCAAGGGCTGAGATATTCCAAATCTTTTCATTCTCCTATTAAACCTGACCAAGACTGTGCTGATTTGAGAAGCACTGTTCCTGATGATATGCATTGTTTCTTGGACTATCTTCAACACAAATCCTTTAAACCCTAATAAATATCATATCAAACTAATATTTGAAGATGTCTATGGCCATACCACCCTGAATATGTCTGGTGTCATCTAATGTGTGCAGTAAGCCTTTGGAATATGTTGACACAGGATCATTGAAAATCGTGCCATATGAACAGACTTACAGCTGACTGATTCAGAAACATATGACCATCAGGGATGATCTCATCATCTTTGTGTTTATTCAACTTTTCCTGCTACTACTTTTAACGGATTTATGTAAAATGTGCAGTGTATATTAAGGCAAATAAAGATCACCCTACTTTGTAGAGGATGTAGTGGGAAAAAAAAAGAAAGCACAATGAAATAGTTTATCTTTTTCCAGTGATTTCTCTGTTAGCATGTCTTCTAAAATCAATGCCATCAACAATATTTAGGATGCATTTTCTTGTTTCTTTCTATTTTTAAAACTATGTTGTCATCTACAAAATTGCTGCCTTGAGTATTTTATAGAGTTTTTTCATGAAAGTGAAATTATACCATAACTATCTATTAATAAATTTCTTTCCCTGCTTTAATCACATGATGTAGAAGTGGCTAAGGCATTGGTAAACTGACATCAAGATTAGATCTTTATCAAGTATTTACTAAGTTATTTAAAAATGGTACAAAATTTGTGCAAGAATCTGAATCTTGTGTTTACTTTCTGTATGATGAAGAAGGATATCAAATTCAAAACTATAATGACAGTTATATGGAATGATATGTGTTGAAAAATGGGCTTTTAGACATATTCCAAAAAAACATAGCTTAGGAAAATTAAGGCTACTATATACCTATTCTGTTGATCATAATGTTACAAAGACTAAAATTTGTCATCTTATTGTTGACTAGGTAGAAAGCAGACTAATGAAAAAGGAAGGAAGTGACTTTGCCCCAAGATGACTATATTCTAACCAGAGCTGAATTATGAAAATAAGAGCTAGAACTATCAGATAGGATGACTGACTGGTATTATATGATAAAGAAAAGGATAATAAATATGGAATCCCACAATCTTTTGAGGTTAACTTGATGGGTGCTACCACCCCTCATATACTCTAATAGAAACACCAGCCTTAATAAGGTTTGAAAACCACAAGGCTATATCTAGGATGCATAACAACATCTACGATGACTTCCTGTCTCCTGTGTATTCTGAAGATTCAAAGTGACTCAAGGCAGCCATCTATGTAAGTGGCTTTTAATAAACTTTATGTCCTATAAAGTACAATAGCTTTTAGCCACCTGTCTATTCTTGAGCCTGGGGTACTTCTTCGTGTTTACATATTAGCCTGCTTGCAGCACTTTGTAAAATAAAGCAACAGTACAAAGTGAATACCAACTGTCTGTTTGGAAGATGGGAAAAGAAATGAAAGATTTTGTAGTAAATGTGAAGCAAAACTTGAAAGATAAGAAAGGAATTGATTGAGTATTCCACTAACTCGAACCAGTTGTATATTGTTCTACTAAAATAATGTAAATTATACACTCTGACGATTAAAAATGATATTTAAGTAAAGGAATTTAGAGCAGTTTTTAGTGTAATCTGGTGTCTATCTAAATGTTAAGACCAAAACATAATACACATTGAGGGCATGTTTATCTAAGTAATTTAATTTTTATAAATGTTTCCAGATGAAAACAAAAAAAATCATCATTAAAATTCTTTCTTAGATGACAAAGTAATTGGTCAGATGGTCAGAGTCATACTTTAGGCTCTGTGGTAGAGATTAGCAGAAAAATATTACACTGGCCCTCCCTCTATGAGCACCAATCATCAGCAGCCCTTTACTTCCATTTCTACCTGTTTATCTCTCCTTCTCTAAATATTTAGATGAAGCAACTTAAATAGAGTCAATATATCTCCTTAGTAAAGAGATATCAAAAAAGAAAAAGAGAGGAAAAAAATGGGGAAAAAAAAGATGTCAAGATCAAGGACTGATCCAGATGACCCATGAAGGAGGTTATCCAGTGGAGTGGGGAGGGGAGGGCAGCAGGGAATTGGGGATAACAACTCATTGTTTGCCCACTAAATATTGTAACTTATTATGGACAATAAAAAAAAGATCAAGCACTTAACTCCATTTTTTTTCCCAACACATTCCCTTGTCAAATTTTCCATTTGGTGAGGTATACTCATTACATTTGTGGGTAGCAATGGGTACGCCCTAAAATATTGCTTCTAAGCAAGTCCATGAAGCCTAAGTGAAACAGTGATGTGTGTTGCACAATAAATGCTGTGCAATATTTTAAGAGCATTTGTGTTTTTTTGTTGTTGTTGTTGTTGCTCTTAGTTTCTTTTTCTAGAATATAATCCTCTGTAGCGTGTTTAAAAAGAAGGGTTCAGAAGCATTACTCAATGGATTGCAGATTGCAGATCATTGGGAGAACTAGACTTTGTTTTGCAGAAGTCCCCAACCCCAGCACACAGAGACACACTATGGGAAAGGCAGCTCCTCATGTTTCTGGGAGTGCCTGCTGAGGGAGAATCCACTGCTGGTGTTGGCCAGCTCCATCATTCTGGATCCAGCAAAATCTGTATGCCAAAAGTATGTTATCTGTAACTTGCCTGTTTCCCCATATAATTCAGTTTCAAATTGAAGACTCATAAGACCTCACTCACTAATCTGATTTTAAATGTATCAAGAAACCAAACCTAGGCAGAAGCAGACAGGGAGGACAGCCTTACTGGTGATGTGTTGATGGTGCAGGAAGACTCATGAGGCAGTGGCTAGGACTTATGAGAGGGAACAACCCCTCAGTTTCCACATTACTGTTGCTGACTCATGTACACATCACTCCCCCATTTCAGAGGTCAGACTAGTGAGGTCAAACAGGCATTTTCTTTGTACAGTGTCATGAAACCAAAGGAAGCGGAATCACAAGCTGACCCTCAAAAATATAGCTACTGAGTCAGTTCAGCTGAATGACCATTACCTAAGTTTGTTTGTCCAGATTCTCAGGTACTTGTATATCCATAAGGTCAGGATGCTCAGAGCCATTTTATATGGCTTACTCTTCCATATTCATCATTTATATTGAAATTCAGTTTATGACAATAAGAAGAGTACAGAAATAAAGACTAAAATTTGGATTTGAGTATTGGTTTCTGGCCATTACCTGAGTTAGGACAAACAAAATTGTATAATAAGATAAAAATGCAAAATGTTCTTAAAAACACCATCTCCTAGGGAGTCACAATTATGTGGCTCTATGGCGTTTCTTCCTGTTTTCAGGCACCACCACTGAGAACCCCCCACCACAGTCTGCACATGGCACAGAGCTTTGAGAATCAAGACAAAGATATCAGCTTTGTTCAAATCAGATTTGTTAAACTCTTTGATAAAATGCATTTTTAACTTCCTAATATCACTAAATAAATACTGAGATAAAGGATCATTAAAGGTCTTTTCCACAGGCAAATGTGAGCAGTTTTCCCCCCAATTATTCAAAGGAATCACAGTATGCATTAGCAAGGATGCTCTAGTTGCAAGAAACATGAATATAGCCCCAGAGAGTTCAGCTTGAAATGTCAAGAGATTATGTTAGCTGTGCATAAAAATAAAGGAGAGAAATGCAGTAGAGTGACAAAAATATAATCAGGCAACTGCCAAAGAAATTTATCTTCATTTTACAATCCCTCTTTCTTCTGTGTGTCTAGGCCTGGTATTGCCCTGTGTATGCATGTGTGTGTTTACATGATTAAGCATTGTTATAACAAATTTCAAGGGTACATATTCTTATTCATCATCTAAGCAACACTGAATAAAATCTAACTGGCCCCAATGTAATAATTTTTGGGACAAGAGCAATTTGAAGAAGGTAGCCATCCATGGGTAAATGGCCCATGACATGGGGGATAAGGAAATCATATTGAAACATGTTTCTTTATTTTGTAACACATAAGTACAGCTAAGGAATGCAAGACAATTCCCAGGAATGACAGAAAGAACAGGGGATAAAATGCAATCATTATGTGTGTTTCTTGGATCAAGAATACATTTTATTGATGACTAGCTGTATTTTGGTCATTAGGTGGGATTATTAAGCCAATTCACTTTTTATACTTACAATGAACTTCAATATATAAACTTGGAAAAATCCTTTTACTGAAAGAAATAACTGCTGCATCTCAAAGTGCTGTTGCAAAGCTTCCATGATAGATTCCAAATCACAATGAGCAGAGTATTTGAGAAGTACTTTACTACAGATAATTAATTCTCTCCTTGAGTCTCTGTGTAAGTCTTGGGAACTGTGTCTCTAAAGATCAAACTTGATTTCCAGGCAATAGGCAACAACTAATTAGGGTTTTATGAGTCTGTTGGAGGCCAGTCAACCAGTGTTACTTCACTTTATTGTATTGTTGGATTTCAGCAGCTTGGCAACACAGAGGGAAATGAGATTCAACTTAGCTCCTTCTTAATGGCAAGAACTCAATACACTAAGCCAATAGATGTACTAAAGTAAATTTCACATCATATCATTTGCATTTTCTTGAAGAGAAGTGCATCTCTCCCCCTCTCCCCTTCCTTACAAATAAATAATATTTTTTTAAAAAGAGGGATGATGATGGATCAGTGGTTAAAGCTGCTTGTTTGCAAAGCCTGATAGACTGGGTTTGATACCCAAGTACCCACTTAAAGCCAGATGCACAACATTGTATATGCATCTGGAGTTTACAAGGACAAGAGTGTGCCTGTCTCCTCATCTGTCTCCTTGGAAATAAATACATGAATATACATATATATGTATATATATATGAAGTATTTTCTTCAAAACTAAAATTGAATGGCATGCCAGTGTAATCTGGGAAAACAGAAAGCTTAAGAAATGCTCTGCTGAACTCTGATGGGAGGAGGTGGGGCTCTCCCTCCTAGGAGATATAAAGTGGGAACACACATTGACACACTCTGAATTGGGGGAACAGATGCCAATGTAGACCTTTGGTACCATCCTCAATCTACCATGATACTGTCTTTACATTCCACAGGGCTTTGCAATTTCTCATGGCAAATTCTCGTTAGCCTTGACTTTATTGCTGACAACCTTTGGTCATGAGGTGGCTCTGATCAGAAGGAGTCTGAGAAGGCAGACTTTTCATGTTTTGAATGGGTGTACATTGCTGTGGAAACTCATTGTGATGTTTTTTGCATGTTTCTTTCTGTCTTTTGAGTTTGCAACCTGTTACTTAAGGATCTTCAGATGTAACTATTCTATGAAAACTTCAGCCTGTGGCAGTGAACAGGTGTCCATGCTGAAAGTGATCATTGGATAGCATCTGCTTGGGAAAGCAAGAAGACAGAGGATAAATAAAGTATAATGTGATGACACATAGAGAGTCAGTTACCTTTGCTGTCACAACCCGAAGTAGCTTTCATTCTGGAGGCTGTGTGTGATGAAGAGAAGTGGATTTTCTCCCAGGCAAGCCGGATGATGAGGAGTGGTTTCAGAAGATGTTCTGATGCCCAAGGAGATGAGGATGGTTGTTGGCCTCCACAGTCACAGAGGAAATGCAGTGAGCACAGAGAAAGTGTTCATCTCTGGAAGGCTGTGTCCTCAGAATGGAATCGACTTCATGATGCTCAAGAGGGTTCCCACTACGAAGACAGCACTGTGCCATCTGCTATGAAGCAGAAGCTGAGCTCAATGGCATGTCTCCTGAGAGCAGGGACAATTTCCCAGGCAGTGTGGAGGTTGATAGTGGTTCTGAGTGTCTGCCTCACTCCTGCACTGGGTCACTCAGTCAGACCAGTGATGTCCACTCAGAAGACAGGAACATCCCATTGTAAGGGAAATACAAGTGTGTTCTTGGAAGATGTTAGTTGCAAGGTGTCCCAAAGCGGGATGATATTGCCAATGTCAGAGTCTTATCTTTCAAATGGAGGGTAGAAACAACCCCAGTCTCATCTGGAGCAACTCAAAGTCCAGATTGTCATCTTCAATTTCTGCTTGCCTCCCATGGAGCTCATGTTAGCTCAGTTGGATCATTTAGCCTCATCTCCATGGCCACGGAACCTTGGCACAGCTCACCTTCTGAAGTTGGGTGAACAAGGGTAAGTGGAGTCTATCTTTATGCACAAAGTAGAAATTCTAAACGGTGGTGTGATTGAGTGCTGGATAGTTTCATGTATGTGTAATAAAAATAGGGCAAGTATTCCCCAACATGAGGGCTGTTTTCACATTTTTATCAGATGTGTGTAATCAGCAAAGTTTGTGCTTGTATAGTGTGTAAATGCTATTTTCAATGACACACAGCCCTGGCTTCCTGAGGATTGACCCTGGCACACACTTGGGATTACATGGAAACATACACATTGGGTTTGTTGCTGTCCTTCTACGAAGGAGCTCCCAAAATCCTATATGATAATATGAAGCTGTTAACGTAAAAGCACAGACTCAATGTGAAGAAACACATTGTTATTTTCTGTGTTTCTATCTTAAGCTAGTAAAATCAAATATTTGTGTAGTGTAGTTTTTCTCCCCAGGTCATCATGTTGTTACATGTGAATTTAATGCCCATCAATGATCATAACTGGAAAAAATAAAGGTATGGCTTTTGGCATTTAAAAATCAATACAATAAATCAAAATGGCTGTATGTAGTATTTTGAGTGGGCAGAGTATTCACAAAATTATCAGTTGAGTCCAGAAAAGAAGCAGGGCAGCAGATATTTTTTTTTAATCTCTGACAGCTGATTTATAGTCCAGGCTTCCTACCCAGAACCATCTTCCCACTATGAGATCGCTCAGGAAAACTCAAGAAAATTTGCATTCATTAACATCTTCTCTATATTATTTTTTTCTCCAAGTGACAGAGGCTTCTATGTTAAGTAAGCTCAGGATGCACAATATGATATTACACTAATTAGAGAGGTTAAGTAACTTGCTCGAGGTCACACAGGTTGTGTGCAGATGTGACTGTCAGTATAACGGACTTCAGGATTCCATGTCATTAATATGCTAAAGCCAGGAAAAAGGGAAAACAATTAGAAATGTTTAGAATTTAAATAAAGAAAGGCCCAATACTGTATGATCAAATACACTATATGCATGTAGAAAAATTGTCAATTTGGGGGCTGGAACGATGTCCCAGTGATTAAGGTACTTGCCTGAAACAACTAAAGACCTGAGTTCAATTCCCCAGTGCCTAAGTAAAGCCAGATGCACAAAGTGGCACATGCATCTGGAGTTCATTTCAGTGGCCAGAGGCTCTAATGCACCTATTCTCTCCCCACACCCCTGCTTGTAAATAAAAATATATTTTAAAAATTAAAAATAAGAAAGGCAAGAGAGAGGAAGGAGATGTTTTAAGGCAGAACAAGTGTTTCAGATGCTGCAAGAAAGTAAAATACCAAGGGGAAAGGTCACTGTGTTTGGTAACTAAAATGCCAGCATTAATCTTTGAGAGAGTAATCTTGAGTAGAAACAATTAGTAGAAATATGATTATCTCAATTAGAAATTGGTTATTCATACAAATTGAGATTCTAGGGGTAAAATGAGCTAAAAACAATGTACTAGTGTGCAAACTATTTCAAACTCCCAATTGTTTCATCCAGTGTTTCGTTCATGGATGTATTATTCACGCTCATGCATATTCATGAAGCTACACAGTTCATGGAAATCTTCCCGAGATTTCTCCTGACCTTAGTGAAGCGTGGTGATTATGGACAAATTAAGCTACATGCAAAGGGGCCAGTAGTTGGTGAGGGAAAAGTACAGAAAGGGTCAGGCATTCTCTAAACATCTGTCAACGCTGCAGAGAGCCCACCATTTTTCTTCATTTCGGAGGTGAGAAGTCAAGTTCAACTGTGAGATGACTTTTTAATAGAACCAGCTTTAAGGTGAATTACTCTGGTCTCAGACATGTCCTGTATTTTTCTTAATATACATGCTAATATTTGAGTCATAACATCTTGTGTTTTTGCTATAACTTTGATGCAATAGTTTCTTTATCTAAATACAGATATAAGTTCATGTAGAATATGGATATATTTTTAAAAGTAATATGCATTTTCCCCTAGTTTCTATTTTTGTGGCATCTAGCTTGAAAGACATTGTGTGTCTATTTACATAAAATTCAATCTTTTTTCTTTGGGGAAATGTAAGAGTTTCATTGGGTCTTAAATTCACAAAGAAGCCAATTTCCCAAGACAACAGTAATGACAAATAAATTGAGTTTTCTATTCTGGATCTCCCTACAGGCTCCTTCTATATCACACAGAGTAGAATGGCCACCTTTGAGAATTTTCTGCCTAAAGTGCTCATTTCTATGCTTAACCACTAGTATGAAAGTCCACCCCATGAATTCCTTGATAGAAGAAATTAAAACAATGTATTGAGGATTAAATTTATTTTAAAGTCTATATCAGTAAATAAATAATACTGATAAAAGATGCTTTTATATAAGAATTAGCCATTCAAAGTCAAAAATGTGAAGCGATTTGAACTTGTCCATTTACTTTGAATATCTCCAAGAAAATTTCTCCTTTGATGGGCACCCACACTCCATAATTATCTTGAATGGAATGCTGAGGATCTAATATAAATACCCTTACCTTTTTTTTGGACTTGATATGAAGTGTTTCAGAAGAATACAGTGAGAGTTCTTTGTTTTTGATTGGCAGGGCTGAAAAGAGATAATGCCATTGATGTGGAAAGAAATTGACTCATTACATTCTAATTAATTGCACTAATCACAAGAAAATCGAACTGTACATTTTATTTGATTGTAACTTCATGGTACATTCCTGAAAAGAATCAACTTCTTGAATAGACGAGGAGTGTGGACAAGTGTCAGTTAAGTGGTTGTATGAAAAATGACAAGCTTTTACATTCTGCTTTCTTTTCATAGATCTCCCTGGGCCTGAAGCACATGGTTCTATTAAGCTCCTGTTTATTACCACCTAAAGTCACCTCACACAATGCAGCATGATCACCTCAAAAGAGAGGCACTGCTTTATTTTAAATTAGTTCCATTTAATAAAAGGTATATCTGCTCTCTTCCCCCACATGGCAGGCTAGCAGAAGGACCTCTGAATGTCCTGGCCAGATTTTTTTTTCCCCTCATGCACCTCTCCTTCTCATGATGGGAGCTCTCTGTTATCTTTTCTTCTGATGCTTGTTTAGCTGAACAGCATAAGTTCTAGTAAACTCTCTGACACGTGTTTTCCCCACACTTGTGGCTGGAAAACTCTAACTCCCCATGGTCCCTTAATTAATAAAGTCTCCCACTATACCATAAAAAAAGGTATATCTGTGGGGCTCAGGAGATGGTTCAGTAGTTAAAGACACTTGCAAAGCCTGACAGCTCAGGTTCAATTCCCCAGTACTCACATAAAGCCAGATGCACAAAGTGGCACATGCATTTGGAATTCATTTGCAGCAGCAAGAGGGCCTGGTGCATACATTCTCTCTCTCTCTCTCTCTCTCTCTCTCTCTCTCTCTCTCTCTCTCTCTCTCTCTCTCCATCAAATATAAAAAAACATTTCATTTAAGAGTAAATAATGGTCCATGTATAAAGAAAATGGAATCATAATTAGATTCTCATCTAACTACAGCTTTGAAGAATTATTGTCATTTTTAACTCATGTGCTATTTGTCCGTTCCCCCAAACTCAGCCTTCTGCATGTGATATATTTGTTGCAGTTCGTGCATTGTGTCCCCCCTTTTTTTTCTAGAAGCGAAGAGCTCCCTCGCTATCCTATCTAGCCATAGATAATCAAGTGATTTATTGTCTAGTAGAAGTCTGCTTGAAAGTCATTTGTTAATTAGCATAAAAATCTATGCTTTATGTCTCTTCCCCAAAATGTCATTCTGTCAAAATTTCAGGTAATGCAATGTGTTTTCATATTTCTGGTGTTTCAGTTGAGTCCAAGTTTCTCCCTTAGCTCTTCTAATTATCCAAATCATACTTTCAGTATTTGTTCCAATCATTACGATGTCCACCTGGACAAAGAATCAGAGACCGTCAATTCAGGGCTTCTACCTCTTCTATTTTTAGGTGACATGTTAGTATGTATGAATTTCAGAGGAGATTGCATGTATTGAAGTTCTTGCATGGCAAATGAACGCACTGTTTTTAAAATGGCTTAGTAACTATTTCTTCTGTAATTTTGGTAGTCTGAAAGTCTGAATAAAATTATTCTTCAAAATTCTATGAGGTAGTGTGATGGTTTTGAATTTACTTTCCAGTAACATCATTGCAGATGATAGGGTGGCTGAGCTAAAATTAATTTTGAAAGATCCATCACATAAATATCATTTTTTAATATCCTCTTGTCTTTATCCTAGACATTTGAAAAGATAGTCATGCCTAAGGGAATTGGTGCTTGAATCAACATATCAGATTTGGTCTAAAATATTTCCATATTCTGGCCACAATTGTGATTATCCTCAGTGAGAAATGACTTATTAATATGGGGTTAGGATACATACACCATATGAAACTTTGAAATTTCATCATCCTTTAATCAGCCTCCTCTACAGCCTATGTAGTCACCCAAGAAGCAATCCCTTTAAAGTTTTCCCTCACCTTTTGCAGATCAAATAACTAGATGAAAGCCGGATTTTAATTCTGAATATAGGATCTATACATTTAAATAGAGTTCTGTAGCTCTTAAACAGTCCTACCCATTTATATGGCTTTAGGACCTTGCAATATAGCATGAGCTTTAGTAAAACAAAGGCAAAATTTTCAGCTCCGATATATCCAGTCTGAAAGCCACTCTTGGCTCTGACTGTGAGTTCAGGACCAGCTTTCAGGAGATTATTGATAAAATGTGATCGTATGTGAGTAGAAAGTGTATGCATTAAGGACATAGAGTTTCGGACGAAGAAAAAAATAGCCAAGAAAGCTTGGATTATGATGGTACACAAAGGAGTGTGACGATGCCAGCACAGACCTTGAGAGTGGATCACAGGATGCTTCAGTGAGTGAAGTTAGGCTGGGTAGCTTATAACAGATAAAGATCTTGCCAATCAATGAAAGAAAATTTCAGGGGCAATTAACTTCAATATCACTCATTCCGATAATTCATATGCATATTTGATCCAAAGCTTAGAACTATTTTGAATTCTAACATGATAGAATTAGCTCAAAATATGCTTGTATGACATAGGGTAAAATCAGTTTAGAAGGCCACTTTTGAGATCAGTAGGTTTTCTTGAAATAAATCTCTTTTTCTATAATGAATAGTGCATTATCTCATCATTTCTGCTATTTATTCCTTCTGAATAGATCACCATATTTCAACTAATGTGATGGTTAAAATGTAAGCAGCAGAACTTCTAGAGACTGAAATAATCTACAAGAAAACAAATGACTTGAAGTAATCTCTGTTGTTCTGGCAGTAATATATTAGTGTCTGGAATATCTTCTTCTAGTCACTCCACTAACTTCAGGATTCTTCAAAATTCTTCCTCGATTTTTTACAAAATGGCTCAGTGGGGCTGGAGAGATTACTCAGTGGTTAAGGCACTTGCCAGCAAAGCCTAAAGACCCAAGTTCAAAATTCCTCAATACCTACATAAAGCCAGATGCACAAATTGGTGCATGCATCTGGAGTTGAATGCAATGGCAGAATGCATTGGAATATCCATAATCACTCTATCTTCCTCTTTCTTTCTCTCCCTCTCTCTTTTTCTCTCTCTCTCTCTCAAATAAATAAGTAAAGAAATAAATAAAATATCTTTTAAAAATTAAAAATAAATAGATAAAACTAGAGAATGTGCCAAGTAAACATCCCAAGGAAAAAGGTATCTACTGCAAGGAAAATGAATAAGTTATACAAAAATATATATTTTCAAAAATCTCCTCTGGTTATCAAATGTCTGGAATAGGTTCCAGATCTAACTATGAGTATGAAAAGAATGTAGAGGACGGAGGAGAATGGGGAAAAGTAGCCTGTGGATGGAATCAGGGAAAAATCTGGACCATAATGAAAGAGTAAGACAGTGTCTTTAACAAACACATTCCCATGGAAGGGGAGTAATCTAAGCAAGGTGGGTCAGAGGAAGGGAGGGGGAAACCAATGGAGGCTTAATTCAAGAAGATTGAGACTTATTTTAATGTGGGACTTCATTTCATTATGACTCAAAGGGTTGAAATAAACATTGTGTGACTGGGCACTTGTGTTTGTGTTTAAGGATATGTACAAGGGAAATATTAAACATGTTAGAAACGCAAACGTTGATGAAATATTTACTAGAGTCATTTCAATATTGTTTTGGTATGCCAATGATAAGGTGTTCATTGTATTTTAGCTACTAGATTTTAGATATATGTAATAAAATAATCTGATAAAATGGCACAAATTCTGGGAGTAAAGAAATTGAATAGGGGGATCCAGCCAATAGTAGTTACTGCAGATGTGACTGTTCAGGCTGAGAGGGGGATACATGACTTTTTATACTCTTCTGTCTAATTTTTTGTATGTATGTATTTTCCATAATTAAAAAGCCTGCAAAGCCTAACAACCAGGGTTCAATTCCCCAGTACCCATGTAAAGCCAGATGCCCAAAGTGGTACATGCATCTTGAGTTCATTTGCATTGGCTGCAGGTTCTGGCACACCCATTCTCTCTGTCTGACTCTCTTCTCTCTGCTTTATATATCCAGCAGAGAGAAGAGAGTCAGACAGATAATATATTGCCATATACATTGTTGGACACTGCTTGTTGGCACTGCTACTGAGGGCATGGAGAACAAAGGATTAAGGATGTATGAATGAAGTGAAACCCCGATAATTCAGTAGGCATTTCCCAGCTCCATCAACCCTGACTCCCAACCCCCATAGGCCAGCCACAGGAACCAGCATTCCCATCTCAGCATGACTGGCAATGGGTATGGGACAAACTTCCTTGTACCCATCCCCACAGACAGTGGCTAGACTCACGTATTTCCCGCCACTCAGGCTCCCAAATGAGGTATTCTCAGGTTGTCCATACTCACCTATCCCAGTGCAGGCTGCTAACTCACCATCCAGATCAACCAATCCCCTTTTCTCTTCCCTATTCCCCATCCCCCTGACCCCCTTTTTCCTATAAATGTAAGCTCCCCCAATTGAATAAAGAACCACATGGATACACTATACACATCTGCTTGCATCTGTGTCTCGCCAGACCCCCCTGCATCGGCCCCCCAGCTCTGTGGACCCCAGCCCTGAGACAGCGGACAGCGGAGGAGCGATCAGCCCTCGCTCAGCTCCCACCACTTCTCTGTTTTCCCTCTGCAGCGGCTAAAGGCGTCCCCGGAGGCGAAAACAATATATATATTGATAATCATATATATATTGATTTTAGAGCATACATAACAGTTAAATAGAAAAGTACTCAAACAGCATCAGCGCTTTGGGTCTGGAGAGATGGCTCAGCATGTCAAAGCACTTGCTGCATAAGCATGAAGGGCCTGACAGGGCTGGAGACTGGCTCATAGCACTCATGTAAAAAGCTGGAAATGACAATGTCTGCCTGTACCTGTAACCCCAATCCTGTATGGAGCAGTGAAAGGAAAATCGTTGGAACTCACTCTTCAACCAGTCTGAAAACATGAGCTCTGAATTCATTGAGAGATTCCATCTCAAGGAAATATAGGGTGTGTTTTGTGTGATAGAGGAAGACGCCTGACATTCACCTCTGGCTTCCACATGCATGTGTGTGTGCAGTGTGCATCTCCCCACACATGTGCCTGCACTGTACACATGTACACACACAGACCATACACATACTATACAACACATACAAGATACCATCTTTCTTAGAAAAATTTCTACCCCCAAAATAAAGTAACTTGAGAATTCATATTTCCCCCAATCTCAGTCCTTCATTGCTTTTTAAAAAATATTTTATTTATTTGCAAGTGGAGAGTTAGAAGAGAGATCAACAAAGAGAATGGTGGGCCTCCAGCTGCTGCAAAGGAACTCCAAATGCATGCACCTCCCTGTGCATCTGGCTTTATATGGGTACTGGGAAATCAAACCAGGTCCTTAGGCTTTGCAGACAAGCCCTTAACCACAGAGACATCTCTCTAGCCCTCCTTCATTGTTTTTGATAAATAATTTTTACAGCAAGCTATTCTTAATCAGAGGTATAAATCCATACATTATATGAAAACACATATACTAGTGTTATGAACAATAAAAATGATGGGGAGAAAAAACTCACAAGAAAAAATAAAATCATCTTAAAGTCACCTCAGGGTGATAAATTTGTTCATGATTCTCAATGGAAAAATCACAAAATACAGTATAGATAGTATCAAATATGATCAAAGCAAAGTTAATACATATTTTATACAATAAATGTATTCTGATTTGATTTTTGGAATGTCACCACATCTACTTTCTGGATTTTGTTAAATCTCTGTGCATACAATTCCCAAAACATCTATAATGCAATGTTCACAAATTTCACAAGATTGTATGAGTTCTATGTGAACAGAACACACACAAAAAAAATCATATCCCATTTATTTCTTCCTGTTTTAAGTCGTGTTTACTTGTTTTTATATAACTTTCCCATGGTATAGGGAGTTACATCATCACCGTGTTTCATGTATAGAGAAGCTAATTGGAGAAAAAGCTTGTCAGACTATATACTAATTTATTTGGGAACATTTGATTATAAGCATTTTTAATGGAATATGAGAAACACACTTGAAGTATGAAATTATTATAATTATTTTAGTATACAAAATAACTTCATTAGAAAATTGGTATGAAAAATCCTTTGATAAGGATTTGTTTACCAAATTGACTATACAAACAAATTAGAAAATGATTTTGGGTTCTCATAAACTATTTGTAGAATTATTTACACAATATCTTTTCACAATAATTCAAGATTAAGTCTTTGACATTAATAATTTTATAAAATTAATTAGAAATAAACCTTCATATCAATATGTTGAATATAATTTTTGATGGACCTTTTAAGGAATGGAAAGAGAATTATCTCAGGGATCTGCAGGACACCTAACCCAGAGGCTTAGATGGTGATGCCAGTGGCTGTTAAAATAGATGTTTTACACTCAATAAGAGAATTATTATTTGATATAAATAATGTCTAAAAGAGGTAACAATCTCAGCATTGATTTCAGGGAGGTATGTTGCATATTTAGAAAATTGCTTATTATATTGGGGTAATTCTTTTCTAATATTATTTATCTAATCTACCAGTGAGAAAAAATAAACTGTTCATTATTTTCTTAATAATGTACCTTTATAGCTCTAGCATTTTATACATTGTTTAAAAATGTTTTACCTATTTGAATAACATGATTTCAGGACAGAAAAGAGAAACAGAGGATCTAAACATCTTGAAGACTCTGCCTGAAAGCCTTCATTTAACAATTTGTTGCTAAGGGAAAGTATGTCTCTTGATAGCCAGGATGTATGAAGACAGTACTGTGATCAGGAAAATCAAATTGCAAAGAGCAAAGTGGTAGATTGTGGTACAGGAGTGATTAATTTAGCCACAAGATGGTGTTTATGATTTAATTATTGCATTCAAATTGCACAACGTTAACACTAACAATACAAAAAATATTTGGATCTTATGTACATAAATTTTTTTTCTATAATGTTTCAGAATTTTGAATATTTCTAACATATTGTACCTTTCCTCATTGGTCAGATATTAAAAAAGTAAATCACAATTTTAGGCAATATTTTATGCAGGCTATCTATTGGGTTTTCTTCTTGGCACTATGCAATGTTTAATAGCCCCCCCCCCAAAAAAAAAAAACAGCCCAAATCGATGGAATGGCTGGTACACTAGACTTGAGTGTGAAGCATAAAAGAAGAGAGACATCACCTGACTGTCCTTTGAATCAGGCCAATTCTAGGCATGAATGCACACCTTTACAATCATAGGTGGGGGAATTACTTGGGGACAATGTAAACATACTAAGTGTCACTCCTTGAGATTATTTCTTATTTTTGGGTCAGACTAAGGATAAAGCAGCTCATGGTTATTTCCTTATTCTTTGAACTTATATCTACATCATCTTTGGTTTATTCCAAGCTTCTGTCTTATTGATCAGAGTAATTCAGATAGTAAAGCTGCCCATGTCTACCAGTTCATATCCATCATTAGATTGATTGGATGACTAAAGAAATTAAATGAAGTGATATTTAATTAATTGGAATTTGTTAAAGTTCTTAATGAGTTGAATTTGAATCTAACATATTCTATTGTAATGATTTAAGATGAAAACATGAAACTGAGTTCCTGGATTTGAGAACTTCCAAGGATTGTGTTATTTGTTGAACAAATTTTTTTGTAAATAGACTCACACTACATGTGATCTATTCTTAGTGATGGAGTCTCTACTATGTGCATAGAAAAAGTACTCGAACATTTTTTTTTCCTTAGAGGAAGAATAACACTCCAAAAATACTGTTTCAGAAGTTTTTGAAATATTTAATTTTGATGCTAACAATTTATATCAAATATTTTCAATGTTACTTTCCAACTTAATTTCAAAACTGAATGCCATGTATTACATCTTTTGGGGGGAGTTGATTGTGTCTGTGTGTATGTGTGTGTGTGCACGTGTGCACGCGTGCACATGCGTGCCCTGCACACGTGTATGAAGTGCATGAAAATGTAATCTCAAATTGTGAAAATGTATTATGCTAAACTTGCAAAGTTCTTCTGAAATTATCAAATGTGTTTGTCTATACTCTTTCACTTATTACCCAGAATAGTACACAACTAACTGGAGTATTTTAAGGCATAAACCCTGGCCCATTAGAGAGTGTTATGCAAATGTCTCATTAAATGCTGAAGACTCAACTATCATTTCTCAGCACTTTGATGAGTTTAGAGTCTTTCCAGTAGTCACCACCATCTGAAAAGAGAGACTTCTGTAACAAAAAGTTAGAGCACCATGAATACATGTGTATAAATATAAGTTTTAGATGGTAAATTGATGAACATAAAATATTCATGTAGCCAAATAACAGCAGTAACTTTCTGCTTAGGGTTTGTGACCTTCCCAGACATAGGCTTTTGACTAGATTTTCAGTATCAAGCTTGAATTTCTTCCCACAGTGCTGACTTCAGGTTGAATCAGAAAACAGTTGGTTACCCAGTATCAAACATGCCTTGTTTGCCCTGCTTGCCTGGGTGGTCAGGTGTGTAGTTTACAGCGCCCTCTGCTGGTTGAAAGCATTGATGACTTTTGTCCTCCAGCAGGCTGCATGGCCCCTGTTTTCTTCTTTTTATATAGCATCCTTCTTTGAATACATCTCAAAGTCATGGGCTACACAGTCATGTTTTATTTATAATTTTACCTGACAAAGTATAAATTAATTAGATAAGTATAATGTTATTCAAAGAAATGCATATGGATACAAATTAATCTAACACTATAAACACAATGACTCATCCCAAGTTGATTTATTTCATTTTTTAATTCAATATCTTTTATATTTAAAAACATGTATTTATTCAGTCTGTAGTTTAATTTCAACAGATGACAATAAGTTTCTTTTTATCAGGAAAATTCATTTTGAGCTCTCCATGAATAAGTATTTTTGTTAATAGAAACATTCTTCTACTAATTCTAAACATTACAAATTCTTTTCTAGACTTCCATTTATAGAACCATTAGCGACATATATGCCCTAATGTAACTGAAATAATTTTTAAATTTTTAATAATATACTCAACATGTAGTAGTTTATATGAGTAACCATAACAAATAGAAGCATAGGGTACAAAACAGAAGGATAAGAATTCTGAGAAGAGCTGTTTTTAAGTAAGCAGCACACACTCTTCAGTTGACACAAGGCAGCAATGGAACCAATGTCTCTGAGGAGCGTCCTTTAGTTAGCTGTAGTGAAAAGATGTCTATGCTTGTTTCAGTGAGCAAATAGATAATTTTAAGATCCATTTGGGTTTTTCATGCTGAGCTGGTGTAGGTGCCTTAATTTGCATATAGTATCACTTTTGAAAAACAAATGTGATTTCAAATTGAATGGGACCACAAAATTTGCAGACTTAAAAATATTCCTTTTTTAACACAACTACTTTTTTCTTGAAAGCAAAGCAAATAAGATTGAATTTAATGTTATATCTTTCATCTCCTGACTATGGTGGTTATTACATAATTATAAATATTTAAAATTATTAAATTGTAAACTAAAATATGTGTTTCTTTATGAAACAGAGTCTCACACTGTGGCTCAAGCTGGACTGGAACTCACTAAGTAAGCTCAAGGTGCCGTTGAACTCATGGCAATCAACCTTCCTCAACCTGTGGAATGATGGGAGGGTATATGTAGGTGAGCACATCAATATTAAATATGTGTGTGTGTTTAGTATAAGTAGTATGCCTCAATAAATCTATTTTAAAAGTTGGTTACATGTGAATTTCACTTCTACATAAAACTCTCCTGAGGCCTTCCTTCTCCTTTGAAATAATCCTCTAATACCTTTAAAAATATCACAACAATCATCATATCAGTTGCTGATTTATAAGGAGTTCCAAGTACCTTCAACAAAACTTAATTGTCTCTAGAGTTAATCACAAACTTAAAAACTATAAGAGATTAATGTTCATTGAAATAAATTACATTTGGATTAGTGATGAAAAGGCAGATAAGACTATGTGTAGACTGAGAAGAGTACTGAAACATTATTTGACTTGTAAAAATGATCAACAAAAGATCTCTAGTGCAGAAAATTCAACAATGGTTGACATGCCATAATATTGAAGCAAAATGGGTGTGTGAGGTCACTGCCCCCCCTCCCCTGCATTCACTGTTAACATCCTACTGATGTTTGTCCGCCAGATGGCCAATCTCATTGTGTGAAATGGAAAACTGTCAGGACTCTGAAGTTCTGTGAGATAAGGAAGAGACAAGGCCAGAGAATACCTGGGGAGAATACCTGAAACCTATTGTAAATGTGTAAACTGCTAGGTGATGGATGGTAACTGGTATGTGTAATGTCACATACCTACTCTGTACTGACTATAAAACCCCTTGTCAACTGGAGTGCGGGGCCCAAGACCTTTTTCCTGAGCTTGGAGCCCCCGGGCCCGGGTTTAGAATAAAACTTCACTCTCATTTTGCCAAAGCAGCTCTGTCTAGTCACTGGGTATTTCTGCAACAATAACATGCCCACTTCAAGAGGAGATTATTCCCAGATTACAAACTTGGCTCATGTTGGGGTACAGGCAACTCCATTCATTTTTTGTGTGTATGTGTGTGTTTCAGAAGCAGAGTTAAAAAGCAGTGTTTAGAAGACAACTTTAGTTCTTATGGAAAGAAAAACCTGGGCTGAAGAGATGGCTTAGTGGTTAAGGCATTTGCCTGCAATGAAGAAGGACCAGAGTTTGATTCCTCAGTGCCCATATAATATACAGCCAGATGCACAAGAGGGCACATGTGTCTGGAGTTCATTTGCAGAGGCTGGAGGCCCTGGCACGCCCATTCTCTCTCTCTCTCTCTCTCTCTCTCTCTCTCTCTCTCTCTCTCTCTCTCTCTCTCTCTCATTCTCTCTCTTTCCCTCTCTCTCTGCCTCTTTCTCTCTCTCAAATAAATAAATAAAATATTTTAAAAAAACTTAGAATCTTACTTATGAATTAAGAAAATATGAAAACTATATCTGTCAAAATTGAAGTCTGCTTCACAGCCTATATATTTCAATACTTGTATGGCCAGCAACTTGAATGAACTACACAATTTATACCCTATACAAAATCAAAAATGATTTTGTGTATATATGCTAATGAATCAATAGTTAGATAATATGCAATTTTGAGGTAAATGTTATATTTTATCAGATAAAATGGTATTTTGTTACAAGGATGGTCATTTAGTGTTAATTCTGGTGATATTTGAAGATGGGACTTGAGTTATTTAGCTTGAAATGACACAGTGGAATCATTTCATAAAAGCATGAATGAATTCTCATCTCCCTGTTCATCCAGGGAGAAGTCGGGATTGACCAAGCAGAATGTATTCCCATCAGTACCCAGTACATGATTATGTTGCCACCTTGGTTTCAGATGATTTCACCTTTAAGACCTATGAACAATCATATTTTATAAGATATATAGTCTGGCATTTTGTTAAACTATCCAAATGCTGCTGCTCAGCCCACAGTGAGATTTTGTGACCTCTTGAAATTGTTTCTTTGGAACATCATCACTGTGCACTGGTAACTCACTCCTCTCAGTCCAGTACAACAGGTTCCCTCCACCTACTATGCTCCCTGAAGTGAGTTTGTTACAGACATCAGAGGGGAAAAGAGGCCCAGGATTCATGGTGAGCTGTTAAGAATACAAGTGCAGTCACTCCAAGAGGCCATATACTGCCCAGGGCCAAGACAACATGGAATCACAACTTTCCTCTCTTATCTGGGCCTATTTGACCCTCCCCCTCCACCCTTGTATGAACAGAGGCAGGGTTGGAGGGAAGTGGGACAGCAAAGGAGAGTCATCGGCCCCACTTAGAGACCATAAGGGACCCTTTTGTTTCCACAAAGGCCCTTCTCTATCTCCCACTCATCACATAGACCGTGACCAGACACATCCCTTCCCCCACCCAAAATCTTATAAAAAAGAATCGCTGGCTGAAACTTCAGTGTCAGAACCTTCCTGCTCTTCCGCATTATTCTAGTCTGTCCAATATTCTATTCCCCCAAAAGAAATCCTCCTTTCTCTTAACTGAATCCAGTTTCTTTCCTTAGAGACCATATATAATAATGGTCATGCTGCTCAGGAAGCCTATGAAGCAGGAGGTCTCTAGAATGATGACTCTAACACCAGTATAAGTGGAAGAGATGAGATCTATTGTTAAACCTGGTTGGTCCACAGCCAGGATAACTCTCAAAGGACTGTGGCCTTGAACCCAACTTGTCGTTTTCTTCTATATTCTTTACCAAGGCAAAGGGGGAAGGCAGGCAGCCAAGCAAAAGCAGGGACTTTCCAGAAGCAGATTATGTTAGCCTCAAATTGGGGATTAACAATGCTGAGCACTGCAAAGAAACAATTTCAAAAACCTTTTCAAATTGCTACTACCTGGCTATTGTTTAGTCAGGTCACTAACATTGTTACCAGGTTACCATCGACGTTTGTTTCCTCCTCCCAGCTATGTTGGGGGCTGAGCACACCCCAGCTGCTCTTGGGACTTTTCAGCCCATCGGTCACGAAGAGACTAGATGTACTTTAATGTTTAACAGTGATACTTTAACAGTTAGTCTATTGTGCCCCAGTTCAGTTCCCAAGCAGTCTGTGCTTACGGTGAATCAATAGATCAATATTTAACATTCAATCTTCTCTCTCATGCCTGCATAGGTAGATAATCTGTGTATATGCTCCTCTTCATTCACAGATAACAGCCAATAGAAAGCAATCCACCCTGGTTTTAATACCCAGCAAGTAATGTGACACACTCTGTGCAATGCCTTCAGAGGGTAACTGGTACCAACCCATGTTATCCCAACAGCTCGTCCCTTGTCTCCATATGCTGCAACCCAGCACATTCTATGGTTATTTCTGAAGACTACAAGCAAAATAGGTGAGTCAGAACCAGACCATCCATTCTGTAGGTAAATAAACACTCTTATTTTACTGTTTTCATGCAGTAAAATTCACTTTTGGATAGATAATTTTATTGATTATAATCTTTATATACAAATTGTATACTGGTCATATCACCATCAAGTAATGCTCTTTTGTTTTCTCTCCCCCATTGCCATTGGTTGTAGACAATTCCTCAATGCTGAAATGATCATCCAACCAAACACAGTTCAGGAGGAGGAATGGGATTTATTTCAGGATTACTGATTCAGGGGAAGTTCCATCAATGGCAGAAGATGATGGCTCCCATTCATAAATCTGAGCAGAATGACACCATCAAGCAAGCTCCAACTCCAGCACACACAAAACCTACCAGAGCTACTCCTTGGACTGATCCAGTATGCATACAGAGGAGGGTCCCCAGTTGGTTGGGGACAGGGAGGAGGGAAATGGGGGTACCACCACAAGATTAGCTCATAGAATTTATCCAATTATTAACAATAAAGATGTTTAAAAAAGAAACTCCCTACTTACCTTTTGACTGGAATTCTGACTTGCCACAGTGACATGCTAGGGGCTGAAGTTGTGAACTAAATTTTAATAAAACATCTGTCTATGGAGCCATACATTCAAACTGCACACCATTCCACTGAGAATCCTCATCAGTTGGGTTATTGGTATATTCACTGTGGGGTCACATATGCATCATTCAGTCTCTTTTGGTGCAACAATGCCTCAGGACACTCCTTTGTACCCTGTGGTTCTTACCGGTTTTCTCTTCTCTCCTCAAAAATGTTTCCTGAGCTTTGGCAGATGTGACATAAGTCTCCTTTAATGGTGAGCTCTCTGAATCCTCTGATTTTCTGCTTTGATGAGGTTTGAGTCTCCTCGGTGTCTACCAACATCTCCCTGGAAGAGGTTTTAAGGCCAGCTGTGAGAATAGCACTATATTTAATCCACTACTTCCTCCATAATGGCTCCTGGACTCTGGAAGATGTGATAAGCATGACTTGTCTCAGACTAGGCAGTTGGATGTCTTTTTATGTCATACTGATGGATCTTAGTTCTCCTCTGTATTCGTCTCCATCTGTAAAAAGCAGATTCTCCAACCAAGAGAGAGCAGCATGGATCAGAGGGGATATGCAGAGTCATTTAAAGACTTTTTAACAGGCGTACCCACTAATCTTAGCAAAAGAAGAGCGGAAGATTCCCTCTAGAGTCTGACGTTTCTATCCATAAGCTTCTGACTTGTTTCTCAGTATCAGGAATGAATTCCCTCCCACTAAGTGGGCCTCATATCGGCAAAGCAGTTAAATCATATGAAATTTTACAAAAGTGAAGAGTTATGGGAACATCACTACAGTAACAGGATACAGCACTTCTATCCTCCTCAATAAGTTCTCTTGTGCTCTTGGTTCCCACCAGAACTAGACGGTATGACCCTGTTGCTGAAGATTCCATATGCTTGCTCTATAGGTCACTGGGAAATCAAGCTGTACCTGATCTGGAAGCCCCCTCCCTGTTGACTAGCTGTTAGGATGCTGGAAAGAGCTCTACAGCCTGTTAAGAGAGAAAAGCCATCAATGTTGTTAAAGAGCAGTGGACCATGAAAGCTTTTCAGCTCACAAGCCAGGCCAAATGTACCAACTTGTGCAATGGTGGCATGTCTATTATGACAGAAACCGACTGCTCTCTGATTGGACTTGAGACCTGATCCCAGGGAGAGAATTCCTGCCTGGTACTAAAAACTTAGTCAAAAATTTATGGCTTGGTAGGTCATTAATCCCTAGGGGGAAAACTACTACTGTTGTATAGCTAAATGGTTATTTTATGCCTACCAAACTGCCCTTTACTTTAAGTTTATGTCCATATATTAACGCTATTCTTACTTTTGGTTAACTAAGTTTCTCTTTTCAGATGGTAGTGACCACTGGGGTGACACAAGTCTCAACATAGTGCTGGGAGCAGTGAGAGTGGAGTGTTCAGCACTAAGTGAGACATCTCTATCACACCCTCCAAGGCTCAGGGACCATGTGGAAGAGGTGACAGAAAGAATGCAAGATTCAAAGGAAGGGGAAGATTACTTACACTGCTGTTTTACAGACATAAAGTGGCCTTGATCTTCATGACCTTACAATGGCTACACCGCCTACCCAAGACCTGAAAAATAGGAGGAAAACATGATGATATAAAAATAGAAAATTGGAAAGAAAAAGGGATTCAGTGAATGGGGGATTTGGGAGGGGGCAAAGGAGAATGGAGGGAGGAGATTATGATCATCATATGTTGTTTATATTTATGAAAATTGCCCATATAAACTTTAGGTCACTTCTTTATAATCCAATCCATTTCATACTTTTCCTCCTAAAACCAATGTCTAGGTAAGACTTCAGTCTCATCAGAGGTTGGATAAATCTAGGGAGATGTTTTCATGAGAGGGATGTTGAAAATGCCTTAAAGTAGTTACCTTTAGTCCCCTATTAGGTGACCTCAAGAAAGATCAAAGAGTAACTATATAGTGAAGCAATCTGCACTGGGTTCATTAGGCAATACAATTAACATCACCAATGAAGGAAAAATGGAGAAAGTGGGCCTCCAGATGTGATACACTGTGAAGGACATAATGACACATGTTCAATATTGGAACAAAATTAGTTCTAATACAGTCATGCTAATAAAAAAAA
>PVHP010019927.1:0-31278 GCA_004024765.1 Zapus hudsonius
AGAAATAGATCAGAATAATAATACTGAAACCAAGGAAAAAGAAATGGGCAATTCCTGAGAACAGTCTCTCAGAAGCTTGGCTCCTGTGACTGACAGTTGACGCCTGGCTAGAAGGGCAAATAACAGAGTGGGAGCTCAGGACAGTGAAGCCAGCAAGGCTGACCTCCATCCTGTCACATTCCCAGGGTGAAGCTTTGGCAACATGAGTCCAAGAACAGGAAGAAGTCAGACCTTACGGGGAAGAGAAGGATGAGAGCCTCTGAGAGGCCATCAAGAAGACAGATGGGGAAAACAAGAGGTCATCCATTCCTGTGAGTGTGGAGAGGCCTGTGTGGCCTCTTGTGAAGGTTTTGTGGTTGACAGCATCACAATGGTGAGAACAGGTACAGATCTGAGCCTATAATAACGAAGAATTCAGGGGCCACCCTTGTCCATTTTTAACAACCTACTCTTGAGGCAACTAATCGAGGTCCTCCAAGAACTACATGAATCCCACTAGGGGTGGTACCATCAATGACCTCATCATCTGGAAGTGGAACTACATACCACCTCTTTCTGAAACGTCCCTCCACCTCTCAACATTCCCCCCCAACCAGGGACCAATCTTTCATGAATCCTTAGGGACATGCTCATGCCATTTCCAGACTAGCTGGTATATGGTTGACAATAATATTTCCATTTTGTTGTCCCTTGACTCTTCTGTTCTCTTTGCAAAATCCTTATACATTGATGCTTTCCTATTGGCCGATGTGCTTTTACTTCCTATGTTTGGGGCTCATAACCAAAACATCATTGCCCAGACCATGTGAGATCATGGATTCTGAAGATAGAGGTTATTGCCCATCTCCCTTTCTTCACTTAGTCTTTTAAAAATATATATTATTTATTAGTCAGTCCAACTTCAAAAGTTCCCACACTGTCCAAAAGTCCAAAGTCTCTTCTAAGTCTAAAAGCAATGTTTACCTGAGAGTCTATAAAAACAAACAGGTTATAAACTTCCAATACACAATGGCATAGAGTAAACATTCTTATTTGAAAAGTGTGGTTTGAATGTAAAATGTCCCCCATAGCCTGGGGTATTTGTGATTAAGACTTACTATCCAGCTGATGGAGCCTGCTGGAAGAAGTGTGTCACTGTGGGCAGGCCTTGGGGTACGATGGCCCAGGCCTATTTGTCCCATTTCCTCGCTACTGCTCTGGAGGTGGGATGCCTGGCTACCTGATCCTGTCATGTTTTCTCTACCACAATAAACTTTCTTTCAAAACTATAAGCCAAAGACTTGCTGCGCTCCCGGGAGTCGAGTCCTTCTTTGCGCTGCAGCAGTGTCGTTGACAGAGTGGACATGGGCAGGGCGATGGTGGCCAGGCTGGGGCTGGGCTTGCTGCTCCTGGCTCTGCTCCTACCCACACAGATTTATTCCAACCAAAAAACTACTGTACCAGTCTCTGACCTGACCCTGACCCTCCCAGCATATCTCAGCTGTCCCAAGTCCCAAGTCCAACCAATGCCACCAACAGAGGAAATTACAGTGCCCTGCAGTCGACAGCTGGTCTATTTGCCATCTCGATCTCTCTTCTACAACTCTACTGTTAGAGACTCACAGGCCAAGAAATGTCTCTACTTCCCCATCTTCTGACCCCAACCCCAGTAGCAAGTACAATCCAATGTGGCAAGGAAGAAACAGGTCTTTGTCAACTCTACTAATTCCATACCTTATTGCATTATACAGAAAACCTTGAGATTCCAAATTTGATTGGTTCGAAGGACATGTGAAGGGGTTGATGGATGTCCAATGCCAATGTTAAATCCACTAGAGTTCTATGTACAAGATGAAGACAGATACCTTCCAAGAGTAAGATGTGATTTCCTTGAGTGTGGTTTAAGAACTATGAACACTTAAAACTCCACTTTGAAATCAGGAATAGGTTTTATCTAGAGATAAGGGTGGAATATGAAATGGAGATTCGGTTTTCATTTGGTTTGTTCAGATCTCTTAAGTCCATGAAAAAGTTAGGGAATAATAAATTAAATTTTCCATGACTATTTATATATGTACATTTGAAGGAAGTACTAGGTGTTAATTATAAGTCTTCAATGTATCATTTCAGCATTACTAATTTAATATGATAAAACTCTAAAGTTTCACATTGTTAAGATTTCTGTTCTCTTTGGAAATGAACTTTGCCACCCCCCACTGCGGTTTTAGAGTTGACATTGAATTTGACATTTTTGTAGAAATTGACATGTACCAGGCAATGATGGATTGTAGTCCACATCCAAATCCAGCCATCATGAATGAAGCTTTACAAAGTCTAATGGTAGAAGGCATTTCCCATCACTTTTTATCACTCAACAGGAATCCCAGGTTCATTTAGCTAAATGGGATTCCAGAGCGTAGAACTGATCTCAACTAATTTCAAAATGCTGCTTTTATTTCTGCATATGTTGAGTATTTCTCGTGATTTAGAGTATGGTTTGCAATGAAGGTGAAAATCACAAATCTTGAAGAAATAGGTGAAGGAGCCAAAATTGGGGGGAAAAAAATCCCAAAATCAGCATTTGGGAAGTAAAGGCTGGAAGCTAATTTGCATTAAATTCACACAAATCTTTATACTTTCTGTAAATACTTTTTTAAATGAAAAAAAACCAAAATAATGGATCAGAATAGCCACATTTGGAATACTTACTGTTATCAGTTAATATTTTTAGATAGTTTGAAGTTGGTCCTCAGCCTAAAAGTGGATTTGATTCCCCAGTCTACCCCCCCCCCAAATTCCTAGATCCACAGAAATCTTTTAAAAACAGTCATTCCTGGAACAAGCTCTTGTTTGCATGGTCTCACACTGATGCTTACATGTGCCAGAGTCTAACTTGGCTACAGTAGTCTTGAGAAGCAGAGTTGGTTTTTTTCCATCTTTAGAAAGCTACATGGGAAGGAAGAATCTGAAGCTACTGTGTGTGAATGAACACCCCCTCTTGCTTCGTACTTGAATTCTGTACATCTAATTGGATTGTATATTGTGTTTGTGTATTTATGCTTTGATTCATAGTAACTTCTCCTGTTATGGAATTGATTTGCATTGAACACAAACTGTAAATAAAAAATAAATGGCTGAAAAAACTGTAAGCCATAAATAAACTCATTTCTTCCATAGAAAAATTATTATTTAGTAGATATGGTACTCTATTCAGGTTGTATCTGTACTTGAACTTTCACTTGGACCCCAGCCCAAATGGGAGATGGCTGGTGCACCCATGGTGAAGTGAAGAAGATGCTGAAGAGTATCCCAACTGCTGGAACTCAGCATAAGACCAAGTCCTCTGTGCTCGTGGATGAAGGGAAGATGATTCCTATAGGGAATCTGGGTGCTGTAACTTACTCACTGGTCTCAATCTGCTCCTGCTTACAGTTTTTTTCAGCCATTTGGCTGAGAGCACACAGGCAGCTTAAGCAAGGTTGCTTAATAAAACGAAATGGTAGGCTGAGAACCTAGCTCTAATCATTGCATCTACAGAAAAATACTAAGTCTATGGAAAATACCTCTTAATGACAGCAATGCTTTGACTCAACTACCTATTGTTCTTAAATTGATTCCTGGTCTCAGTTCTTGTCACATTCTTTAAGTACAAAGAAAAGCATCATTTGTTCTGGACCTCACAATCAGATCCGAGAACCAACGTTACTGTAATTGCTTGGTTCTTGAGCCAACTGTCAGAGCATCAATCATTAAAATCAAAATCATAGGAGGATGTGGGACGATCTTGACAATGCACGAGTGCATTTAAGAAAGACTCGAATGTGGATCTATCACCTCAGCAGCTTTCCTTCAAGAAAGTGCAGAAAAGCCAAGCTGTGTCCTTAATGAATGAGAGATTCTATAGGTAAGAGGAGCTAAGGACAGAATAACAAGCAGTAGGAGCCCTTGTACACCAATCAGGGTTTCCAAGACACACAAGAGATTCTGTACAATAGCCTAAGCATCGGAATGAATAGTTAAGACTGAGCCATAAGAATAATTCTCTTACCCTACTCTCTCTCTCAGACCAATTAGTGTATGTTGTACAATTTATATTTAAATGTAAATTTCAAAACTAATTACAATTTCCAAATAGCAGCCAGTAATTCAGTTAGAAGCACAATCAGAAGAAATATCCACGCAGTTTACTGAAGGGATTTGAGAAAACAGAGAAATGCAAAGTTCATACTGGTCATACATTCGAGAGTACACTGGAATCTGCGGTCTCCTCCTGAGTCTTCTAATTACTTCACCAAACTCCTAACAGAACCTGGATCCACTGGTTTCTTTCTGAAGTTGCTCCAAGCATTACAGAAAATGCAGAATCAACCCATTCTCAAAGGTGTTCCTTTTGACAAACAGTTCAGACCAAAAGACAAAGCTTTTTCCTCTCACTTTCTTTGCCAGGCATTTTGGACCTGTCCTGAATGTTCCCAAAAAAACACTTTATTTGCCTTAGATTTACTGCAATTGTGCCAATCCCAGTTTTCTATCCCGTTACAGGACCAAGAATCCTGGTATTCTGATAAGAGAAATATGAGAACCATAACTTGGCTCAAAGAGGAATTTAAGGTTCCCCAAAGGGGAAGCTGAACAACGACAGCTAGTGTAAACAGACCACTGACATGAAACACAGTCTGAGGCCATGAGTAGGCTGACCACACCTCCTACTGGGAGAGAAAAGGAAACCAAGAAAGGAGCAATTGTGCAATGGAGGAGCCTGGGCCTGGGGGAGACAATCAACAGCTATTAAATTCGGTCAAATATTCCACTCAGTGAGGGGGAACCCTTGATTGGAACCAGGGATTCAGGGCGATATGCACCGGATCCCATACTCTTGGGCTCCCAAGAAAAGATGCACTATGCGAGTGACTGCCAGGGAGGCTTTTGAAAATAGAAGCTAGGTAATCCAGAATTCTGTATATTTGTTAACTGATACTGACCTCATTCTCCGATGGAGATTGTGTTTGTATTTTTCAGGATACAGCGAGGGAGCTGTGGCCCATATAACCCTACCAACCGATTGCAGGCAGAAAGCTGAGATCCTGGCATGAGATGAGCCACCACAGTCATACGGAGGAGGATCCATATGGAATCCCACAGAGAATGATTGGATGTACAAGGGACCCACAGCCATAGCCATTCAATCAACAAAAGATAAGCCAGTGTGACAGAAACCAACGAATCTCGACACAAAAACCCCTAAGCTCACAACACCAAAACAGCCTCAATACTCACCCACCACGACTCAGGGAACTGAGCAGAAGAGGGGGCAGAAAGATTGTGAGAGCCATGGTGGGGGAGAATATCAGAGACTTGGCCCTCAGTAACAACACACTCGGGTCATGAGAATCCGGCTGAAGACTGGGTTATCCATGGTCCCCTACCACAAAGACTGATCCAGACGGCTCACGGAGGAGGATATCCAGCTGACTGGGGATGGGGAAGGGGGGCAATGGGGAATTGGGGATAACAACTCATGGTTGGCCCACTAAACAATGTAACTCATTATGGACAATAAAGAGAAAAAAATAAAAATAAAAAAATAAAGTTCCCCAAAGGGAGCCACTGACTTGTGTTGTTGTTTTGCTTTTGTTTTATTTATTAATTTGCAAGCAGGAAAAGAGAAAGAGGAAGAGAGAGGGAGGAAGGGATAATATGAGCATGCCAGGGCCTCTTGCCACCACAAACCTTGCATGAATATTGGGGAACTGAAGCAAGGCTGGCAGGCTTTGACAAGCAAATGCCTTTAACTGCTGAGCCATCTCCCCAGCACAGGATGCACAGATCGGTAAAGCATTAAGACAAGTTCCTGATGAGCATCATGTAAGATGCCAGTTACTTAGACAGTTTGTTTGTTTGGTTGTGGTTTCTCAAAGTAGGGTCTCCCTGTAGCCCAGGTTGATCTGGAATTCACTCTGTAGCCCAGACTGACCTCAGGATTTATGGTGATCCTCCTACTTCTGCCTCTCAAGTGCAGGGATTAAAGGTTTGCACCACCATGCCCGGCCTGCGTTTTTAAAAGTTGTGGTTTTGTTTTGTTTTAGACAGGGTCTCTTGTAGCTCAGAGTGACTGTCCAACTGAGTATGTGGCTGAGGATGACCTTGAATTCTGATCATCCTGCCTCCACCTCCCCATTGCTGAGATGAAAGGCATGTGCCACCATGCCTGGTTGTTTTAAGTGGTACTGGGGGTGGAACACAGGGTTTGTGCTTGCTACCCAATGAGCCACATTCCTGCCATGGAAAGAAGATTTTAACCTTTTTTTATCTTTTCTTTGAGAGACAAAAAAACAATTGATGGGACTATTCAGTTGATTACTTCTATAGGAACAAGTACTTGCTTTCAATAGCAGAAAATCAAATTCCAAGAACATTTCTGGCATGTAATTGTTACTCAGAGTATCCAGTGAGGTCTATGATTTAAGAGTTTTCTTTGAGAATCTATGAGTTTTCCTTCTTTTTCATTTTCAAATTTCACAATCTTCTCAAGGAGAGAAGCCTCAGAAGAAACCATCTGTGCCGGCACCCTGATCTTAGATATCTAGCCTCCAGAACTCAGAGAAATAAGTGTATATTGCCAACTAGTCTAGGGCACTTTGTGATAGAGAAGGAAAATGGTTGATAAATATGTTATAGATGTATTTAAAGGCTGGGGATGGAGCTCAGCTTGTTGAGTGCTTGCCTAGGCTGCACAAAGCCCTGGATTCAATCCCTAGCATGTCGTAAAGAAGGCATGGTGGTGCACTGAGGCAGTGGAGGCAATAGGAGTAGGGAGTTCAGGGTCACCCTCAGCTATATGAGCTTGAGGCTAGTCTATGCTACATGATCCTCTAGACAGACAGACAGACAGACACATAGACATAAATATATAGATAGATGATACATAGACAAATGGATAGATATATGATAGATAAATAGATGATAGATAGATAGATAGATAGATAGATGATAGATAGATAGATAGATGCATATACTTACTCCCCTGAACCACACACTTAGAATAGTTAAGATGGTGAATATTGTACTCTGTGTATTTTACCACAATCAACTTTTTATTTAAAAAAAAAGAAGTTGGGATGGAGAGATGGTTCAGAGGTTAAGGCACTTGCCTGCAAAGCCTAAAAACTCAGGTTCAATTCCCCAGTACCCACATAAAGCTAGATATACAAAGTGGCACGTGTGTCTGGAGTTCGTTTGCGGCGGCTAGAGGCCCTGACATGCTCATTCTCTCTGTATGTCTCTCTTTTCTCTGTCTCTCTCTCTCGCTGCTTATTAATAAATAAGTAAAAATATTTTAAAATGCATTTATCTTTTTTAAAAGCCAGACATGTTAGTGAACACCTTTAATCCCAGGACTCAGACAGTAGGAGGATTGGCAAGAGCTTGAGGCCACCCTAAAACTACATCGTGAATTCCAGGTCAGTCTGGGCTAAAGTGAGATCCTCCCTTGAAAAAATAAAAATAAAATAACATCCCCATGTCCATGATATGTGGGGAGCAGATGGAAACACAGGCTCTTACTGGTTTAACAAACAGAAGCCAGTAGCATTCTCTATAGACTTGATCACTCTGACCATTAAGATAAGCAGAGTATTTGGGTAAAAAAAAGACATGCCAGAAGAAACAGCCAGGAAGAGGTTTTCTCAGTTCCTGAGGATGAACTCTTACCCAAATCTTCAGCTGGCTCTTGGCCCCAGTTTCAGGGTAAACTGAACTGGGTTTCAGGGTAGGCATGTAGCTACCACTTTCTAGAGAGAAGATAAAAGTTTTAGTTTAAGCTGAACCAATTCAGTTGATTGATAAAAGACCAAGAAATCAATGTAGCAAAGAAAACCAAAAGGCAATAATACTATTGATGTCATAAAAATAACAGAGTAGGCAACTCTCTATTTTTCCATGAAAACAAAAATTATACCAACAAGAGAAGTCAAAAACAACTTTTTCAGAACAATCATATGTAATAAAGAACTCAAAATAACCAGGGGAATACTTAATTTTTTTAAATGCTGTTAAATTTAATCAGCAAGCTCTGTAGCATTTTAACCCATCTGCGACTTCTCACTTTCAGGTCAGGGAATGGCCCACATTCCTTGTGTGATGTGCTTGTACCAGAAGGAGCAAGACAGCTGGTGTTCTCAGAAAACTGTGAGGTTTTGAGCTTTCTGTTGGCTTCTTGAGAGAGCTGTTCAGGGACTTGCCTTTTCTGTGTATTGTGTAGACATGTGTGTATGTGTGTGTATGTGTATGTGTGTATGTGTGTTTATGTGTGTGTGTGTCACACAAACAGGTGATTATGCATGTGGAGGCCAGAGCAGAACCTCAGGAAAATCAGGGGTCTCTCATTGGCCTGGGACTTGCCAATTAGGCTAGACTCGCTGGCCTGTGACCCCAGAGATCACCTTGTCCTCCCCTTCCCCACACTGGGATTATAGCTTTGGGTCACCATGCCCTGCCGTCACTTGGGTTCTGAGAACAAAACTCAGGTCCTCGTGCTTACAAGGCAAGCAGATTACTGAGGGAGCTGTCTCTCCAGCTTTGTTTTCTCTCTCTTTTTCCTACATGCTCTGATGCTTTCCTGAGATAGAACTGTGGTTGAAATATAAAACTGAACAGTTGTTTGGGAGAACATTTGGGCAGTTCCTCAGAAAATTCAACATAGATTTACCATGAGCAATTACACTGTAAAGTAGAATTCAAAAAGATTGAAAACAGATGTTCAGAATTGAGACTATTAACTGAGCTTGTTAAATCTTCTAAGTGTCCTTTGGTCAGCACAACAATGCACACCTGAGAGATACTGATGATTAAATGCTCTGGAAACCACAAAAAAAAAGATGTTCATATTTCTAGTAATACTCTCCACAATAGAGAAAAAAAGGTAGAAACAATCCAAATGTCTCTCAGCTAATGGATGGATATACATATTCCATATATGTGTGTATGGAATAATATTTAGCCATAAAAACGAGTAAAGTACTTCTAGCTACTACTACACACATGGACCCTGAACACATCAAACTAAATGAAAGAAGTTAGGCATAAGGATGCACACATCACATTATTTCTTCTTATTAAATAGCCAAAGTATGCAATCCACGAAGAAGGAATGTGGGCTGGCAGTTGTCAGGGAGTGAGAACGTGGAGTCATGAAGTGGTAGACACTTGCTTTTGAGGTGATGAGCTGTTCAAGTAGTTACACTGTAATGTCTTAAAGGTAGACATTAAAGCTAGCCCAGTGACCTGGAATTCACTATGTAGTCGCAGGGTGGTTTCAAAGTCACAGGGACCCTCCTACCTCTGCCTCCCAAGGGCTAGGATTAAAGACATGTGCCACCATGCCCAGCTAAGATAGATACATTTTCAAATGGAAAATTTTATATTTTGAAAACTTTACCACAACCAAAGAAATAAGAGTCTCAACAGCACATTTTAAAAAAACTCTAAAATTACTTAACATGTGAAGAAACAGAAAAATACATGACATACTCAAAAAAAGAGACAATAAATGAAGAATGACCTCAATATAACCCAGACTTTGGTTTGAAAATAACATTAAAGAAGTTCAGAAAATAATATTTAAGGATGCAAAGTAAATATATTTGTAAAGAGAGAAAATATGGAATTTCAGAAAAGAAACAAGAACATAAAAAAAGAAGCAAATGGACCTATTACATGGAAGAGCATCATGTCTGGAGAGAGGCTCCATTTTCAGGATGAGAAAACTCATTGTTGTTAAGCTGCAAATTTGTTCACATCTGATCCACATCCAATGCAATACAATGGAAATTTCAGAAGTGATTTTTGTGGATATTGACAAAACTCTGTGACATCATATTGAAATATGGTGTGGTGTGATGGCACATGGCTATATCACAGCACCCAGGAGGTAGAGACAGGAGGATCAGGAGTTTAAGACCACTGTTGGTTACATAGTGAGTCCTATAAGATACACAGTCTTAAAGGGGATGGAAGGAATTGGGGAGTAATGGGAGGGTTGGGGGCTTATACAATAAGCTAAACCAATAATTAAGCAATACCATACTTTCATACAATAAGCTCCTGAGGAAGCTGGGGGCATCGCCAGGTAAGAGGGGCCATAAACAGAATGGGAAGAAGCCAAACCCCATGAAAAATTTATCAGGCCTACAACTCCCTGTCCCAGTCATTGGTTCCTTCCCACACTGAGCTGTTGATCAAAGAGACCCATGAGGTCCCCAAAACGAAACAGGTTTTTGTCAAAGCTCTTGAATACCCACACCAGGTGTAAGGTAAGATGCTATTGCTGAAGAATCCATAGAAAGTCATCGCACAACACCAAGAGACCCTGTGAGATCCAGAATGGTAACCAGCTCCCAGATGGTAGCATGTGTAGCACTAGAAGGTGTTGCATGAGCTGCCAAAGGAAATTGGTCAATGATATTTGGAGAAATCAGAGACCACTGATATACAATTCAGACTGATGTCATGAGAAAGCGGAACACACTGCTATATGGAGGAGACCAGCAAGTCAAGAAGTGCTCATCTGTGCAATAGTAGTGCCAAACCTAGCTGGATAATCAACAGTTTTCAGATTGGCTAAGAGACCTGCTCAGTGAAAAGGAACCCTTAACTGGAATTGGGACCCATGGAAAAATCTTATGGGGACCAAGAAACTGGGCTCCAAGGGGAAATTCCCAGTACCAAAAAGCTACAGAGAGGCTACACCCATTAGAATCTTGCCAAATTAGCAATATTTGTCTCGTTTAACCTATACTGATCTCACTCTCCGATGGAGATTCTGTTTGTATTTTTCAGAAGGCAGCAAGAACCATGGACAACCCAATTCCAACATGGGATGGATGACTGATATCCTGGCAAGATATGAACCACCCCGGGTCTATCATCTAGGCCCCAAATGACACCTATGAGAAAGTGGCAAGATAAACAAGAGACCTACCTCCATAGCAAGTCAGATAACCCATGAAAGGTCAATGGAGACAGACACCAACGATACCCAACACCACCCAAAGCAGAAGTCCAGAGACACTTAAGATCTCAACAATAAAGCTGACTTAAAACTCACCCACCATGACTCAGGGAACTGAGCAGAAGAGGAGGGGGGAAGAATGTAAGAGCCATGGTGGGGGAAAATATCCAGAGACATTGCCCCCCTCAGAAACAATGCACAGAGAGGGAGGGAAACTGACTACCTCTAGAGCAATTCATAACTCCCAACCCCATGGACTGATCCAGTATGCATGGAGGAGGATCCTCAGTGGATTGGGGACAAGGAGGAGAGAAATGGAGGTATCATCATAAGATTTGCTTATGCAATGTATCTAATTATGGATAATAAAGATATTTTAAAAATTAAAAGATACACAGTCTTTCCAATAATGGCAACCTATTTCATTATATGAAAACTAATGAATATAGCACTGTATAAATATAAAGGGGAACTAACTATACATGGAGAAAATATATATGGAGAAAATTCAATCTAAGTATTTAAGAAAATCCTCTTCTCATGGGGAAAAAATTAAAAACTAGGAAAAGAATGGAGTTTCTATCCAAAAGACTGTCTTGGGTGTTTCCTTATAGTAACAAAACACAGATGAATAGAACTGTGTACTGAAAACTATAAAACACTGTCGAAAGAAATTAAAGAAGTCCTAAGTATGTGCAAAGATGTGCCATATTCATGGATTGGAAGACATAGGTAATATCATGAAAGCAATAGTCTCCATTCATCTTTAAGTTCTATACAATCCCCATCAAAATTTCAACTATCAAAAAAGAAAAAAATGTGCTAGCTTTGCTGTTGGATCTCAAACTGAAAAAAAATCCAACTGTATTTTGAATAAAAAGGGTCAAACTGATTCTAAAGTTCAAATGGGGATGCAATGGGCCTTGTATTATTAGTCAGGCTTTTGCCTCCTGTGGAAGATCAGTTAAAAGAGGCAAGATTTGTTTGTGCTGTACAGTTTTGGAGACTACAGCTCATTGTGGTAGAGAGTATGTGTTTATGTCATGGTAGGCAGAAAGAGAGAGAGAGAGAGAGAGAGAGAGAGAGAGAGAGAGAGAGAGAAAGAACACACAGGAAAAGGCCAGGAATCTCCTACCATTCACCATTCCTAATAATGTCATCATATGAATACACTAGAAGATTCATTCATCTGCTAGGTCAGAGCCCTGGTGATCTACTTTCTCTGAAACACATGACAGATACCTTGCAAAGGCTACCTTAGCTGGAGAGCTGGCCCAGTGGTTACAGGCACTTGCTTGAAAGGCATGTTTTACTAATCTCCTAGGCTCTTCTCAATCAAATCAATTTGACAAATTTGTTCAGACACTGAATAACACCAAAAAACTGAGATGAAAGAACAAAGATGGGGCCAGGCATGGTGGCACATGCCTTTAATCCCAGCACTTGGGAGGCAGAGGTAGGAGGAGTGACATGAGTTCAAGGCTACCCTGAGACTACATAGTGAATTCCAGGTCTGCTTGAGATAGAGTGAGACCCTACCTCGAAAAACCAAAAAAAAAAAAAAAAAAGCAAAAAAGAAAGGAGCCAGGCGTAGTGGCGCACATCTTTAATCCCAGCACTCAGGAGGCAGAAGTAGGAGGATTGCCATGAGTTCGAGGCCACCCTGAGCACCCTGAGACTACACAGTGAATTCCAGGTCAGCATGGGCTAGAGCGGACCCTACCTAGAAAAGCCAAAAAAAAAATTGGTCTCTTTCTAAGTGATCCACAGTGAAGAATAGTTCTAAATTTTAATACAAACAAATGATATAGAGATTATGTAGCCTAAAAGTCCAAAAATATTTATGATCTGTTCCTTTAGATAAAATGTCTGTGGACACCTATTCTAGATTGGACACCAAAGGTGTCTAAGAAGACATGTGTGATCTGGACATTTGAATGAAGGTCAGAGATGGGACAAGGAAGGGCACATACAAATTCAGAGGACAGAAAACCACAAAGCATATTTGGATACCAGTTCTGACATTCCTATTGGACAGGACTCGAGTTTCTGAAGGTGGAGGGTGGAAGGCAGATGTGGCTAAAGATGTGAGCTATCCAGGCATGGTGACTCACACCTAGAATTCCAGTACTCTGTTAGGACAGGAGGATTGCCGAGTTTTAAACCAGCTTGGACTTCATAGTGAGACCCTAGCTTCAAAAAACAAACAAGAAGAAAAAGAGAAGAATGCTGTAATTGAGAGAGTCATAGTTGCCAAAGAGAACTTCCTGGAGGTTATTCTGGCCTCTCTTCAAGAACTCTAAGGATGAGGGAGAATAGGATTTTTCATGGAACAAGAAAATAATACAGTTTTCATGATGATTATCCAGAAATGAAGCCTACCCTTGGGACATCAAATCACTTATGATAGCAGTGTCCATTCTCGTAATTTCCATCAAGAGACAATGAAATTTCTAGGCTGGTGCACATCTCTTGGATTATCTAGCTCACTGAAAAGGTGACTTGAAATGGGGCTTCATACAGTACCATGTAGCTTTGTTCCGCATGACACAGTGTTATTAATGTGTGACACTATGTTATTAATACTCACCAACAAGTCTCAGACCCCCTATTTTGCCCTCACTTAGTGGCGATCTCCAGCAATCAAATAATCGTGCTTGTCTGCCTGGTCCCAGCACAAGGAGCATTTCTACAGATTGTTCTGTTGGTCAGTTTCATGAATTGACAGCTCAGCAGAGAGGGCTCCATTACCTCAACAAATAAATCTATGTGTGCAACAGGAACCTTGGAGAGGGACTCGGGAAGCAGACAGGCAAAGACATGCTAACATGGAATGACACAGAGGATGCCTGATGATTCCACTCATGGAGATGTCTTGGATATACCGGGATTGTGCAAGGGCTACCATGGAGTGTTGTTGGCTTGGGATGGAAGTTTTCCCTGGCTGCTCAGTCCAGCTGGAGGGATAGAATTAGAAAAACAGAAGATTATCAGTCACTGGTTATGATATTGGACTTGAACTGCAGATGTTTGGTGTTTACTGATATTTGTTGAGTTTGCATTGGTCCAGTCTCTCCTCACTATGCCTCATAGCATTTGGAAATGTTTACTCTGTGCTATTATATGTTAAAAGTATGTAACTTGTTTTGACTTTAAGGACTCACAGTTAAAGAGACAGTCTTAAGTCTCAGATGAGATTTGGGACTTTGGAGCAATCTTAAATTGGTAGAGACTGTGGGACCTTTGGACTGAACACAATATCCACTGAGATGGTTATGAATCTATTGGGAGCCAGGGGTGGACTGTGGTAGTGTGAATGGATGTCCCCCAATAGATTCAGAAGTTTTATTAAAAAGCTTATCTCCAGCCTCCCTGGCTGGAGAAGGTGTCACTATGGGTGGATCCTAGGGTCCAGCCCTAAGGTGTTACTGGGGGTGGATCTGGATTTCCAGCCATAGGTATGCAGACAGCAGTCTGAGCTCTGCCTGGATTCACTGCTGTTTGGCTGCCTGGGTGTGCTTGCTTTTAGAGGTGCTGCTGGTGGTTTTTCTCTCTGCTTAGATCTGTAAACTTCAAATAAATCCCATTTCTCCTATAAACTGCCTGGTTTGGAGGGTCATCCCAGCAGCTTGGAGCTACGATACTCACTCATGATTTCTATCTGGGCAGATCTAAAGTAATCCAGCCAGCTGATTGGTACCACCGTGATCATCTCCCCCTTGAATTGTAGTAGCCTTTAAAAAATATTATTTGGGGCTGGAAAGATGGCTCAGTGGTTCAGGCATTTGCCTGTCGAGCAGAAGGACCTGAGTTCAATTTCCCGGTACCCATGTAAAGCCAGATGCACAAGGTGACACATGTGTATAGAATTTGTTTGCAGTGGCTGAGGCCCTAGCATGCCAATGCTCTCTTTCTCCCCCTCTCTCAAAATAAATAAAATACAAACATTATTTTATTAATGGCAGTAGTCTCCTTTAATAACCACTGTTTGCTGCAGTTCCCTTCTCGTTGCTGGGACAAAGCACTGAAGCAAAAGCAGCTGATGAGAGGGAAGTATTTATTCTGGTTTACAGTCTCGAGGGAAAGCTTCATGATAACAGGGAAAGCATGGCATGAGCAGAGGCTGGACATCACCTCTGCCTCAGCAGGTGGAAGACAACAGCAGGTGCAAACTGGGAGCTAATAAACCCCAAGGTCTGTATTCAGTGACATCTCTCCTTCCAGTAAGGTTCTACCTCCCAAATTGTTATCAGCTGGGCCTCAAGCATTCAGAACACATGAGTTTATGGTGGAAACCTGATTCAAACCACCACACTGTCTGTGCTGAAAATAAATGGAGCACTTATTTAGTCTGTTTGAGCTAATGAGACCTGAGTGTTGCTTATAAACAACGTTGTTACTCCCCACAGTTCTAGAGGCCGGGAAGAACAAGACCAAGGTGCTGGTGCTGGCAGATTCAGTGTCTGGTGGGAGTGGGAGCCTGTTGACTCATACACAGCCATTTTCCTAGTCCAAGTGGGGGCAGATTCCATGTCTGGTAAGGGCTGGCTTCTTGGCATCTTCTTGTGTGTTTTAACATGGAAAAGGTGCAAGGGTCTCTCTGAGGACCTCTTCACTTTTTCAAACTTAGCATCCTTATTTTTCCATCATCTCTTCTTCTCTCTTTCCCCAGTGTTGCAGTCAGCTTTCTCTGTTGCTGCACAGAAAGAACCCAAGCAAAAGTGACTTATGGAGGAATGGGTTTATTTGGCTTATGGACTCGAAGGGAGACTCCATCCTGGCAGGGAAAACAATGACATGAGCAGAGGGGTGGACATCACCTCCGCCACAGCACTGGAAACAGCGACAGGAAGGTGTGCCAAACACTGGCAAGGGGGAAGCTGGTTTATAACCCCATAAGCCCACCCCCAACAACATAGCTCCAGCAAGGTTGTAAAATCCAAACTGCCATCAGGGGAGGATCGATCAATCAGAACACATTCATTTGTTTGTGGGGGACACCTGGATCAAACCATGACACCCAGGGTCACCCTATATAGCCCAGGCTTGCTTTTAACTTACAATCCTCCTGCCTCAACCTGCCAAGTGCTGAGATTAAGGAATGCAGCATTCTTTTGGAGAACACTGATCCCATGGCGCTGGCTCTGCTCTCATGGTCTCATCACACCCCAAAGGCACATTTCCTAAAACATCACAGTAGTGATTGACTTGTAACCATAGAATTAGGCACCTTATGTCCAGATACAGGTTTTTGCATAGTGATGCCTTTCAAACCAAAGCTGTTTGATTTTTTTTTAAAGAAAAAGACTAGCACCCATGTCACCAGGTTAAAACAAGTATTATCTCCTAAAATACAAATTTCATTTATGAATATTGTGTTTGTGTGTGGGTGGGGGGCATAGTGTATGCACAAAGATATTTTTGTTCCTTGAGACATAATATAAAATCTATTTCTTACTAAAGGTCATAGAAAATGAAATTCACATTGCAAGAAGAAAATTCCTAGTATCTCTCTCTCTCTCTCTCTCTCTCTCTCTCTCTCTCTCTCTCTCTCTCTCTCTCTCTCTCTCTCTCTCTCAACTCTCACTTTCTTTTCTTCAATGGATTTTCCTTATTGACAAATTTCAGAGGAAAAAAAATCAAGCCGGCAGGCTTAAGAGTTTTTTTAAAATCCCAGATCGCCACCCCAACCCCAACTCTCTGTGTGGATCTGTAACCTTCAATAAATCCCTTGGTCCTCACATAAACTGTGCCTGCATCTCAGCAGTGTGAGCTGACTGCAACAGTCCCTTTCTGCTTGTTTAAAGTCACATAAAGTTACATGTGTAATGCAGGGTATTCTTGCCATCCCAAAAGCCTTAATATAATCCCAGCTTAATAGACATAAAGTAATTTTTACATGGTCGCTGGATAAGGACCAAGCATCTCTGGGGATTTACAAATGAGAAACTGAGTCAGAAAGAAACTATGCAACTCACAGAACTCGTACGTGGTGGAACTAGGCTGACCCTCTAGCTTCATCTACCACCACGACCACAGGATCACGGCTATCTTCTCACCTCAACCAAGTGTCTTACTCTACCAACCTGCAATTTTCCGAGGCTGCTCCTCTGTATGGTAACCTATTCCACAGGCAAGCCGCATAACCGTTTATACATACCAGAAAAATGCATGACAATTTTTTTTTCAGGTAGCATTTACCATTCTGGCTTGTGTCTATCAATCTGACCCTAATGTCCTATTCTCTACTTGTTGAGGGGCGGAGGGTGTGGTGTGGAAGAGGTCCAATTCATACTAGCATCTTGATGCTGAATGCCATCGTAAATTATGATGCAAACTGTTTTTGTAGATGAGAAAAAGAAAGCCAAGATATTTGCCTATTTACAATGAAGAGCTGTTCTATAAACAAAAATTTAATACTCTAAATGTGAAGTATGTCCTGTCAAATATCACATTGCAAACTTGTATCGCAACCATCATTATCTCTCTCTTTTCAATTAATATCCAGTAGGAAATAGGGGAAGAAAAATCCAGTCCTGCTTCCTACTTTGATGGCAGGGGGAGAAATTTCAATTTCAGATATAGGATTTTAGATTCCATAGTCAGAATATTAAATATCTAGGAAGTAATAATGTCATGCTCCAAAATAAAAATCCAAACATTTACAAAAAGTCCCGCCAAGTCACATGGTTGTTGTTTGTTGTTTGTTTTGAGACAAAGAGAGACAGAGGCAGCCAGAGGTGAGTATCGGTGGTCCAGGGTCTCCTGCTACTGCAAATGATTTCCAGACGCATGTGCCACTGCACTGTGGTTTTATGGGTACGGGGAATGGGACCTGGGCCATCAGGGTTTGCAAGCACGCGCGCTGACCGCTGGGCCATCAGGGTTTGCAAGCACGCACGTGTCTAGGACTCATTCCCTACCACCTGCAGCCTGAGAACAGCCTGGCCTCCCGGGGTCAGGAGACAGCAGGAGGAGCGTAGAGCGACCTTCCGCCCTCCCGGGACCTCCCCCCGTTTACGACACTTTCCGGCCTCCCTTGCGGCAAACCTGCCGTATTTCGCGGCGCTGGCCTTACGGGCCGAGCGTTGTGGTTGGTGGCGGTGGGCCCGAGCTGGAATGAGCCGCGCCCCCGCCGGGGACTGCGGGCTGAGCGGGAGCCATGGTGAGTGCACGGCCGTGGGCTGGAGAGCGGGGGTGGGGGGTCGCGTGGACCTCCACCCCGCCCTCCCACGTGGGCTGAAGAGCCGGGAGGGGGCGCGCGCGTGGACCCACCCCACCGGGCTGGCAGCTTTTCCTGATCTAGCTGGCGCTTGTCTTCTGAAGGCTGACCTTGGTTGAACGCACTTGTGCGGTGAAAGTTGCACCGGTGAATAAGCAGGTTGACCCTCTTTGCGAGGTGAAAATACCGTACTTTGACGTTGCGTTGTATGTCAGATTAAAGAAGCTTTGCGTTTTGGGTCCCAATGTTTTTTCTTCTTAAGAAATTGTTTCTCATGGTGATGCACCTTCGTAGTACCATTTGCTTGACAGGTGGAGACAGGAGGATTGCACATTCAAGGCCTGCCAGGGCTATTAGCGAATTTAAGGCCACCCTGGGCAATTTAGCAAGACCAAGTCTCAGAAATAAAAATTTAAAAAGGACTGACATGGAGCTCAGTGGTAGACCTTTTACCTAACAAGTGTGACATCCTGGGTTCAGTCACTAGTATCTCCCCCCCCCTTTTTTTTTTTAATCTCCCACGGAAATAAACCTTGTAACGAGTTAGGATAAGGAATGGGCCTGATGGTGGAAACTGGAGAATAAATACTTATTTTTTTCCTCCCTAACCAGGCCAGTACAGTGGTAGCAGTGGGACTGACCATAGCCGCTGCAGGATTTGCAGGTTTGTCAATGATTTGGGGTGGACACGAAGTAGAAAGGCTGTGGATTGATGTGCTTAACACTGTTGCTTTGGATTTTAGGTCGTTATGTTTTACAAGCCATGAAGCATGTGGAACCTCAAGTAAAACAAATATTTCAAAGTCTACCAAAGTCTGTAAGCCTTATTAAACACTTTTGATAAAACTGTTGTATTTAGAACCTAGAGCCACACTTGAAGAAAGATGAATTTCCAAACATGCATAAAGTTCAAAGTGCTTGCTTGTAGCTCTTGCTTACATTTTAGATTTGCAAACTGTGATCATGCTACACCGAGAAATCAAATGTTATATTTCACAGTTAAGGGTAATTTATACACTACTAATCTTAATTTATACACTACTGATCTCAAACCATCTGCTCACTTTAACTTCCCTCATCCTCTCTTTTTCAAAAGCACAAAAAAATGTAAAGTGTTCCATTCCTAATGTGTGGTCCTGATACCTAGCACAGATGTAAATGTGTGATAATCATACCTTCTATTGTTACAGTTAATGAATTTGAACTGGGCACAGTGGCACATGCCTGTATTTCCAGGTACTCAGGATGCTTGGGCAACAGCCACCTGCATACATATGATTTCTAACCTAATAAAGTTAAAGGCCTGCTCTACAGTCTTGTTTCAGCAGTTGCCCTGAACCACTTATTTCAAAAGCCCTCTAGATTGTGAGGCATTTCTGATGTGAACCATACTCTCATTACACAATTAAATTTTTACATGGAATATGGATGAGTGATCCTCCATTTACTCTTTGAGATAGTATTCCTCTGTCTTATATTCTCAGAGTAGTTTATATTAGCTGGAAGAAGTATATCTTTAATGATCATTAAATTATTATTGCTACTTATAAAGCCAAAACACCAGTGGAAATGTCCTGGGTTTCTACTGATTATGTGTAAGTTGACTTCTTAAAGCAAATGCCCATTAATTTTATGAATCTTAGGAGTTAATTTCTTCTTTCAGGCCTTCAGTGGAGGCTATTACAGAGGTGGGTTTGAGCCCAAAATGACAAAACGAGAAGCAGCACTGATACTAGGTGTAAGGTAAAACCATTTTCATATTTTCTGTTGATGTGTATAGTGTGCGTACATATGGTAGATTATGGGTATGTGCAGATGCGCCTGCCCCACGTGCACATCTGTGGGGGCCAAAGGAACAAGTCAGTCTTCCCTATCGCTCTTCCATCGCATTACTGAACCTGGAGCTCCCTGCTTTGCATTTAGACAGGCTGACCAGGGACCCAGATATGTGCCCCTCAACACTGGGCTTGGAGGATTCTGTGGCCATGCTCAGCCTGCTTAACATAGGTGCTCATGCTTGAGCACCAAGTGCTCTTACCCACTACCTCCCCAGTCCCTAATACTAGTATTTTTCTACAACAAACAACTTTGTCCCAGGAAGACTGGTAGTTAATGGAGCTTTATTGCTCTTCTCTCATGTACATTTTTGCATGTATATGTGTGTACTGTACACACCTGTGAATGCACAAGTGCATATGTATGGAGACCAGAAGTCCATCTTCCATACTCACTACTTAATTAAGGCAGGGCCTCTCACTTGAACCTAGAGCTTGCAGACTCAGTCTAGCTGGCCAATTTGTTTTAGGGAGTCCCCAGTTTCTGCCTTCCAAGCACCAAGATTGCTGGTAGGCCATCACTCACCTGGAACTTATGTGGGTGGTGAGGATCCAGACTCCTCACACTTGCATGGCAAGCTCTTTCCCTCAGACTCTATGTGTACATTTAGGTCTAAACAGACACTGTATTGCAAACCTCATGTGCTCCAGGATAACTATGATTGTAGCCCAACACATTTGTAGGTGACATTACGTTTCAACGTCAAATGGTTGTATACGTGTAGAATATTCCTACAAAAGTATAGAAGCATTTTTTCATTAGAACATAGACATCTTAATAGATAATTATACTGCTCAGTAACTCAGGACATTCTGTGGTGAAATTCTGCCTTTATTTACAAATTCTAAAAAACATGCTTTCCTTTTTTTTTTTTTCAAGGCAGGTATAACTTTGTCTAACCCAGCCTAACTTGGAACTCAACTCTGTAGCTCCAGGCTGGCCTAAAAGCCTTAAGAGTACACAACCATGTGCCACTATGCCTGGCTTTATGCTTTCCTTTTCAAACAAAACAGTTTTGAATGAGTATTACCAAGTTCAACTACATATTTGAGAATTCTTGTTGTGAAGTAGTACAGTTTAATTCTCTAGAGTATGTGTGTGTTGAGGCTCATACATACCTTTAAGTACTGTTGTTGATTTGCCATAGCTTCCTACTTAATCTGGACCTTCTGTGATCCAGAAGTAGACTAAAGGAACTAATTTCTCTTTTTGAAATTAGCCCTACTGCCAATAAAGGAAAAATAAGAGATGCTCATCGACGGATTATGCTCTTAAATCACCCAGACAAAGGTAATTAATCATGTTCTTGTTGAATGTTAAAGTGATGTATTGCTATTAATGGAATAATTTTGTGGAATAACTTCATATTTAATTATTAGCATTTACAAAAATACTTAAATCTGCATGTGAACATTCTTCCAGGCATGTGTTTTTAGTGTCTTAAAATATGAAATCTGGGGCTGAGAAAATGGCTCAACGGCTAAAGGCACTTGCTTATAAAGCCCTAAGGCCCCAGGTTTGATTCCCTAGTATCCCTATAAAGCCAGATGCACAAAGTAGTGCATGTATATGGAGTTCATTTGCAGCTACAGGATGCCCTGGTGTGCTCATGCTCAAAAATACAATAGTTAAGAAGAAAGAATGAGTGCTAGGGATATGGGCCAGTGGTTAAATGACTGTTTAGAAAAAATGAATGAAATATTCTAGGTATAATGTATTCCTATAATCCCATCACTCAGAAGATGAGGCAGGAGGATTATGAGTTAACAGCCAGCCTGGATTGATAGCCTGCTCCAGGCTTACATGGTATAGCAAGATCCTGTCTCAAAAAATAACAAAGCAATTATGTTTGTATATAAATAACGAACAAATCTGAACCAGGTATGATGATGCATGCCTTTAATCCCAGCACTAAGAAAACTGAAGCAGAATGATCTAATCTTCAGGGCCAACTTGGGCTACATAGTGAGGCCTTGTCTTAACAAAATGATGAACACATCCAAGAACTGTGATTTGGCAGTAGTAACAAGTATTAATAACCAATTTAAGATCTACCTTTGTGATGTGACTTAAGCAGTGATGGTCACTAGAACAAAATATTACTTGTTTTTTTTCTTTTTGAAAAAACCAACACCTGTGCCCATGCACGGGGGGGGGGGGGGGGGGGGGACCAAGGGCCTTACTATGGGCGTCAGTTCCAAGTGCTGGGATAACAAGTGTACAACCATCACACTTGGTTAGGTTTTGGGGTTAGTGTTTGTTAAATTTCAATTGAAGAAACAGATTTTTTTTCTCCATCTATTTTAGACATTTAGAACTGCAGATTAGTTAGAAACCTAGTGATATATATTACTTGCTTCTGATGTACTTCTATGGGTGTTGACTGTTGAAAGCAATTCCTTTGAATGACCATAAACCACCAGTTTGTGTTATTGGTACACAAATCCTTTTACTCACTTGAGAGGCCCTTACTAGGAAACAGAGAATTGACAGTTTACAGGATGGATGGCTCCAGTGGCACAGTTAATGCACAGTAGTTTATAGGATGGTGAAGCAGCAATACAGATGACACAACAAAGGATCAGTTAGCAGGAAGACAGAGAACTCACATATCTGTGACAACCTTTTAAATGTGACACATGCTGTCACCTACAATTTTGTTGGGTCACATCATAGCTATTCTCTGGTGCATGCTGGCCCATGGGACAAAGGTTGGACACACTTGAAAGCATAACAAGTCTTTCCAGCACAAAACTCAGAAGCCTCTTGAGAATCTCAGTTAAACACTGTAGAATTGTTTGTTCATGACAAAGGCTAACTTCAGTTTAGAGTGTGTGTGGGCAGGGTTAAATTTTATTTCTGCCAAATGGTATTCAAATGTCAAGTTTCAACTTTATAAAAAGGTGTAGTATTTTTATAGAACTACTTCATGTAAGTTACTTCATTACTGTCCTTTTGTCTTTTAGGTGGTTCTCCTTATATAGCAGCCAAAATCAACGAAGCTAAAGATTTACTGGAAGGGCAAGCTAAAAAGTGAAGTAAATGTATGATGAATTCTAAGTCCATATTAGATTATGTATATGAGCACCAACTTTTTGTAATAAAATGCCTCAAAGCTACAATTTATAAAAATGGTTTAGTGAAAGTTAAATCAATGCCTTGGTATATTTCTTTGTTTAAATTTGAGGGGTTTAAAATTATAAGTTCTTAGGAATTTTAATTATCAACAAGTACACACCATAATATAAACATTCATCAACTTATCTAGCAAACCCTTTGGTACCTACATATGCTCTTCAAGGCAAAGTCCTTGCTCGAAGAGTCCCACCCTATACTGATACACTGGTGACTAAAACATGTATAATGGAATTAGCAGGAACTGTTGAAAAAGGGATTCTTCCTTTCAACTGGCTGAGGAATTGGGACCTTGTAATTCAAAATGAATTTGGTATGTATATATTTTAATAATTCCGTTCTTACATCATACAATAAAAATAACATTTCATAGTACAAGTTCTTTTTTTTTAATTTTTGTTTTTTGAGGTAGGATCTCACTCTAGCCCAGGCTGACCTGGAATTCACTATGTAGTCTCAGGGTGGCTTCGAACTAACAGCCATCCATCCTCCTACCTCTGCCTCCTGAGTGCTGGGATTAAAGGCATGTGCCAACATACCTGGCACAAGTCCAGTTTTTTAAAGAAAGCATTTGCATTGTATTTAGCCAGCCCTTTAAAGATACTTAGTATCTTTATATATTCTTTTGGGTTTTTTATTTTTGTAATTCATACCTTTCCATTATTATGAACAAGTTCAAATATTAGTGAAACTAAAATGCTCATTATTATTAAATATTATTCAGCCCTAACTACTGTTTTACATACTAATAAATTTAAGTGACAACTGAAGCAGGATGACTTTTAGTCTAACATTAAAAATATGTAAGAGAACTTGTATAAAACATGAAGTAAATCACCTAGTGGTCCACATAGCATTTACCATGTGAGTTCTAATATAGTGCATACCACTTAAACTTTCTTAGATCATTATAAAGTTCCTAATTACTGTAGATTACAAAGGTGATAGTAGTAGAGGTTGGCATATATAGTGCTTGAATCTACTTAAGGGCAAGTATTGTATGATGAAACACTGGTCTGAGGATGTTTTGTAAAAAAAGTTATTTTGAGGGACAAAGGAAGGGGAAGTACAATTAATTGGCTCTTCTTATTGATAGTAGTTATGTTCTATAAACTTGTTACATAGAATTAGCAAACACCAAATCATTTGTCCCTAGAAAAATGGGTTCCCATGAGCTTCTAATCATATTGTTACACATAATCTGCTTTTAGGCATATTTCAGTTTGAAGATACCTTATTTAAATATATACTTGCTTCATTAACATTGAGCTTGTCTACAGCACTTTACTACTATGATTGGGAGGATAAGCAGAAATCAACAAAAAGCACAATGAAACTAACCAGACCACATAAAGGTACAATAATAGTGCATTTATTGGAACATGTGGTATAATTCTAATTGTTTGCCACAGTATAGGTGTTCCAAAATGACTCATAGATTGAGCTTTGAGTGTTTGAGGATATAAACTTTAATGAGTAAATTGATAAATAATCCACTAGTAAGGTGGATTGACTTTTTTATACTAACCTTTCATTTTAGTCATTTAGACTAATAATAAAACGTTGCTATGAAAAAAACCTTAAAGGTCATAGTTTTAGTTAAAATTTAAAAGATTTTTGACAAATAGTTTGATAATGTGCCCATAAGCATTAGCTATAGGAAAGAAGGTTCAATGCAGTAGACATTCACACCTTTGAGTGTGAAATGTAAATAGCATTACCTGTCTTAAGAAAGGTGTTAAGACAATGGAAGTTAAGCACAGCAAATCATATTTTTCTTTCATAGCAATTAGTTTTCTCTAGGTTTGCCTTTTCTAACTACAAGAATGGTTATTAAAGCTACTAGGGAAACTGAACAATGAAGTGTGTATGTGAGGCTTCTTCCATTTAATAACTTATGCAAATATGATCTGTAAAAACATTGTATCTTTTAATATTAATGGGGTACTTTGTTGATAGCATTAAGCTAAGCATTCTCTTTATCTCAACAAACTATTGCATGTTTTACATGGAAGCAAGTTTAGTACTTGTTCAGAAAAAAGCTGATCCAGAAAGGCTGCTGCTGCTCATATCAAGTTTCATGCTCTTCACCTGTGCACCATAACCTTTCTAATTTTGATAATCTAAGCATTATTTTTCTTTGCAGTACCAACATGAATGTGTACTTTTTAAGCATCTAGTTTTGAGGCTTTTTCTCTTATCAGATGGACATTATTAAAGGTGCAAGAGAATGAAGTCAGTTTTGCATGTTAGGCAAGAACTCTGATATTTCCACCACAAAGGGCTAAGAAAGTAACTCAGTATCAGAGACACCTAGTTTAATAACAGGTTGTCCCATTAAATAATGTAACTCATTATGGACAATAACATAACAGGTTGCATGGGGTAAGAGGGAAGATTCATAAGGGCTGCATAAACTCGTAAGAAACTGAGGGTTGCAGGGTTCAACATAAGGTAGTGCAGCTGGGCGGGTTTTGAGCAAATGAGCTCTACAGCAAAGGCAAGGATAAATGGCCAACTTGAGAACTGAGAGGAATGCATTACATTTGTTTAGGCAAAGCCACTTGAGTTGAAGTTGCGTAGCTAATAAAACTAGAATTAAGCCCTGGATATCTCTTCATTTATAATTTGGTTCTCTGGGGAAATCAGTTTCCACAGTGTCCTCTGAGTTGACAGAGTGTAAGTCCTAAAATGCTTCTTTGGTAATATAGGTATACAAGTGGTCCTGGAAGGTATCTTTTCCCACCACTAGTTTTAAGCAAATTCTTACCTGCAAATGTTTTCCATACTACTTATAGAAACAAAAAAGACACTTAGTCTTAAAAATGTCTACTCCAGAAGGCCCACACCAGTCAATTACTTAAATCTTTGAGGAAAGGTAGGTGGCATACCTGTTTTGTTTGTTACAACATTTGGTTATATGGTTTTCTCTGTCATTCTCAATTTGCTTTCAATTTTAAGAAACAGATGGAGGGTGGAGCAGAGCCATTGAGAAGTGCTGGGAAACATTAGGTAAGTAGCGACTAACTTTAACCCAAAGTAAAACTCTACATGTGAAGTGTGCCATTCTGAAAAGTATACAATAATTTGTCCCTACTTGAAACTGTACACCAAAAATGGTTTTAAAATTTACTCAGAAGAGATACTTCACTCTAAGAGACATAAATGCCCTAAACCCTTCTTATGCTCTGGTGCAGCGGTGCTGTGTTTGTTTTGTTTTGTTTTTTGTTTTTCAAGGGTCTCATCCCGAAATTCACTAAGTAGTCTCAGGATGGCCTTGAATTCACTACCTCTCCCTCGTATGTGCTGGGATTAAAGACAAAAACATGTGTCACTACACCTGGCTAGTGTTGCTTTTTAATGGAACTTAAAATGTAATGTTTACAAGCTGGGCAGATGGGTCAGTAAAGATGGTGGCTTATAAAGCCTGCCAGCCTGGGTTTAATTTCCCAGTTCCCATGTAAAGTGATAAGCACAGTCATACATGTGCCTGGAGAGAGTTAGCAGCAGCAAGGTGCTCTGGTGTTCTTTCATTCTTTCTCCTTGCAAATAAATTTTAAAAGTAGTATTTACATTTGTCCTACAAATATCAAGACATCCGAAAAATGAAGTCCTAAGTAGTAGTGTAGACTTTAGGCAAAGATTAAGTGTAAATTGGTTTATCTAAAAGTATTGGAAAATATTTTTGATGAAAATGGTCTCAAACTGAAAGATTGGATAAAATTAAGATAAATTTTACAATCGCTTAATCTAAAAATGTACAGACATCTAGAAAGTACTTCAAAATATGACCACTGAAACAGATAAATTTAGGAAACGTAAGTGGTATAAACAGTGGAGCTCCAATGAACAAAGTTCAGCCATGTTGGAAAGGTCAGATGGATTCTTATCTGACATACACCATTTTAATTTGGGTATTAAGGATACTGAGCAGCATAGAGTTAAATGTTCATAGCTTACAAATAACTAGACATTTAGAAGAGCTTCAAGAGCCAAGCTAGCCAGGCCCTGTGGTTGAATGTAATTGAAGCTATAGAGTGCCTGCCTAGTGTGCCAAAGTCTTAGGTGAAATCCTCAATGCCACCACCAAGCTGCAGTGTACTAGCTTTTCCAGGGGACTTTTTTCTTTCCCTTTTTGAGGTAGGGTCTCATTCTAGTCCAGGCTGACCTAGAATTCACTATGTAGTCTCAGGCCAGCTTCAAACTCCTACCTCGGCTCCCAAAGTACTGGTATTGAAGGCATGTGCCACCATGCCCATCTTTCCAGGGGACTTTTCATATCCCTTTAGCACTTGATAGCAATTAAGGATCTTAATTTATATTAAAGTAATTCTTTTTCTTCTGCAATAGGGTTTAGCCCAGATTGACCTCATGATCCTGATGAACTCATGATATTCTTGCCTTAACCTCCCAAGTGCTAGAATTACAAGCGTGCTTAAACATCATATATATATATATATATATATATAAAACATCATATATATATAAAACATCATATATATATATATATATATATACACACACACACACACACAAAAATGAGACTTGATGGTATTGCAGGCCAGGCCAGAGTGAATTTTAGGTTAACATGGGCAACTTGCAAGGTGATACTCTGTCTCAAAATACCAAAGGGTTAGCAGCCACACAGCCTTAGATTTAACACCCGGTTATCTCAAAACATGAAACAAAACCCAAATAATGAACTTTATTTTCTTACAGATAAGTGGCACCTCCACCATCAGTAGTGGAGGGTATTCTCTGGATAATTGGGACTCCTGACGGTTCTGCAGTAGAGTTTTACGTAAAATGTATAACCGGGTTTACACAGGAAATTGTCAATAACTGGCCATTTTTGACCCCCAAGAGTAATTTACTATTAAATCTACATGCTTATTGCAACAATCAGGGAACACTTCAACACTTGCTCAGTTTGTTCATTGCTACAGTTCCTAAAGTAAAATCCCAATTTTTACACTCCTGAGTTATTATCAACTATGATCCATTCAAGCACAGACCCAACAAATTTAATGTACTGCTTAAATTTGATTGAAGAGGGCCTTAAAACATCCCATCCCCGGGCTGGAGAGATGGCTTAGTGGTTAAGGCACTTGCCTCCAGTGCCTAGGGCCCTGGGTTCAATTCCCCAGTACCCACATAGGCCAGACCCACAAGTGGTGGCTCTACTGCTCTCTCCCTCTGTTTCTCTCCTTGAAAATGAGTAAAATACTTTTTTTTTAAATCCTATCCCCTTTAAACCCAAGCTCCTTGAAGACTAGAAAACCCCAGGTACAAAGGTTACTTCTATTTATTGCTACTCCCAATAACCTCTAATCATCTGACTGCCACATGACTTCATGCATTCATTAGTTTCCCATTATTTTCTCCATAAAATAGCTGTCAATGTAAATACTAGATGGTTTGAGCCCCAAGTCTGAGTATGTTTGCAGAGGGCACAGACAGCAAAATACATGATCCGTTTAGTTTTCAAACTAACTTCAGAAACTCCTCAGGTTCCAAGGCCATAGCCAAATAGCAAACTGCAGAAATAACCAGGTTACAGGTATAGTTTACCTAGAGGAATAGCTGATAGAGAGGGGAATACGAAATACAAGATTTAAGCCACTGTGCCTGACATACCACACAGGTTTCACTATTCTCTAGTTCTTTTAAGAACATTCATTCAAACAGTCCCCCTCACACCTTTGTCCTCAGCAGCATCTAAGATCTCCATGAACTTACTGGTTTCCTTAAAGTACTTAAGATTTCTGTGCATCCCTTACACTAATGATGCCTGACAAAAATCCTTGATGTCCCAAGGGATTGGGAAAACCAGATCATCTCTGCTCTCCATAATTCAGCTCATTCTGTTGTCACTTTCATATATAATGCTGAAATTAGAACACTTGCTTGTTTTGTAGTGCATACCAGCAAGTATTCCCATTGCATCATTAGCTACCACAGCAGGCAAAAAGAGAAGACCCCTCAAATTATGTTGGAAGGCAACCTGAACCAAGTTAATTCTGGGGAGTGGGCTCTTCAATGACACTAAATTAGACTCCATGAGTGAATCTTTTTTTTTTTTTGGGGGGGGGGGTTGAGGGAGAGGTAACGGATAGTACTAGCTAAAATTCTTTAGCACCGTTTTAAATTTTAAGTTCTTTCTAGAGCATGATTGCTTACCCACTGAAACAGTATGAGATTTTAAAGATTTATATCTCTTCTGGAATTAAAATTTTGTGTTGGATAAAGATGTAGCTCAGTGGCCAAACACTTGCCAAGGATGTGTAAGTAAAGCCTTGGGTTCAACTCCCAGAACACACAGAAAAATTTTTTTTGTCCAGTATATCATGGTAAATTTGTAGCCCATGAATAACCAAAGGGCTAATCATTTGTTTTGTATCTTTGATGGGTCAAACATTTGTAGGTAGCACCTTACAATCTAGGATGATATTAACCTGGCAGAATTTCGTTGAAGTTTATAAAAAAAAATACCAGCACATTTTTACCTGAACTAGAATATTAATGCAAGCCAAAGCTATACAAAAATGCTAAATAATTTTAGTTTTAACTATAACAATGAATTAGCCTTCAGTTCATGCTTAAACCAAAAATCAGTATTTTATGTATATAATGCACAAACTTTTCACTGGTATGGAAACTTCCAAAATCATTTCCATATTCACCTATTTAAAACTGCTTCATCATACTTTTAAAAATAATTTTTAATAAACAAAAAAGTAAAAATTCTAGCTTGTTTCCCTTAGTTTCCAAAAGTTGTCTTTAGAGTTTGATATATACATTTTTCTAATAGTAAATACAAGTACCCTAAACTGTCTATTCTAGCAACCTAAAATGCTGAGGTTTCAGAGGATTCATTACAAAATGATTAAATGGCCAACTAACATTAATACTAGGAATAAGAACAGATGCTTTTGAAAAGCAGTGATAGAATGCTAATCCAGGCCTATAAGTAGCTCCAACTACTTTGAAACAATTGGCATAAAAAGTAGAAAGTTAAAAATCAGCAAATGGAAGATCAAAGTTTATTTACTACCTGCATACAAAAACATATTGCACATCAAACAACCAAAATCAAAAAAGGAAAAAGAAAAAGAAAAATGGAGGGGGGAGACAGAAAATGTGAAAGGTATTCTACTGAAGACTAAACATGTAGTTTATACAGAATAAACCTCCTGGAAATTGATCCTTTCAGTAGTTCAGGTTATGTCTGAATGGACATGACTAATCAGCTTAGTGTTGTAACTAAAGCTATGTTTGATTTTTAAATACTGTACACTTTAATAAATAAACCAAACAGCCTCAATGTAGAACAGTCACTGCCAATGTCACCCAGTGTCCCTGCAGATGAGTTAACAAATGTATTCCAGTGGTCTGCAGATTTTCCTCTACATACAGCATTTTAAAAAAATTAAAAAAAAAAAAACATTAAAACAGACCAGTTTCCAGACTAAACTAATAAAGAAATTACAATTCAGTGCAAAATATTTTAGACTGCATCTCATTCTAGTTTTCCTCATGTGGAGAAGTGGTTGCATATTAATAAAAATGTAACAAAAGCAGCTAACGCTTTCATAAAGAATATTACGTTAGGGATCCCACCCCACCCACCTCCCCCATCTCTGCCATATTTGAAAACAAAATAACATTTCCTATAGCCAGCAACTTTTTTTTTTAATGTTACATATACTATTCTCAAGGCACATCTGATGATATTTTTAACACAGTAGGTGTCAAAGTATGTTTAACATATGATTTCTTCAGGATCCCTCCCCTTTCTGAATTCCAAATGGAGGAACTGAAAGTGCGATGTAAAGACTGGCGATCCGTATTCTATCTTTGGCAAGCTTGTACAAGCACTATTGTAAATGTAATGTAAAAGAACTGTAAACTAGGATCTTCTTCAGTTTATGAAACACCGTTCAGGACTGCTGCTTCTTGAGTGTTTTCTTCCTTTAAGGTGTTAATCTTTTCTTCGCCTGGAGTACGCTGTGGCTTAGGAATTTCATCACCAGAAGCACTAGTTGGACCATTTATTGCCTTTTCTGAAGGACCATGTTCTTCAATCACATCTTTTGCC
>PVHP010019928.1:0-31774 GCA_004024765.1 Zapus hudsonius
ACAAAACATATGTGTGTGTGTGTGTGTGTGTGTGTGTGTGTGTGTGTGTGTGTGTGTTTATAGCATTGTTTTCATACTAGTTATTTCTGGTTTGTCGATTTAAAGCCAGATTGGTGGGGAAGGTTCTTTCCATTCTGGAATTTTCTAATTTTCCTGATCAAGTTTACAATACACAAGAGAAAAAAGTTAACATTCTCTAAATTTCAGTCTGAAAAGATAATCACTCCACATTCTTCCCTTTCCTGCCTCTGTCCCTTCCAGAGCATTAGCCTTCTTTCTCTGCATGTGAACGGGAAACCCAAGAAACAGCCTACTGTCCATCACTTCTAACTTGATTAAACAAGACCCGCAGTTAAGAATAACCTGATGGGAAATTTGACATTTTCTAAATAGTTAGCTCTTTAGAGGCATAATGACTTGGGTTTTGTTTCTGATCTGTGCCTTTATAAGTGAAAACATGGAAAAATAAACATTCTCTGTGCCTCCTTTTAAATAGTTGCGATGGGAAGATAATGATGCTATGTACAGCGCAGCAAGAATTCAATGACACGGTGTGAAAAAGTATCTGGCATATAATATGCGCTCAAATAGGGTGAGTCTCTGTCCCCAGGCCCATGGGTCCCATGGAGGGCTTGGTAACATGTATCAAGTGTCAAAGCAGAACACTGGGCTTGAGGTGTGAGGGGAGAACACTGAGTGTGTTCAGCGAGTGAGGAAAGGCTATGGACCACAGTATGAAGGATTTTTTTTTCCTATCCACATCTAACCCCCACATTAGCATAGGCTAGATTACTTTTTTTTCTCTTCTTCTAGCAATGACATCTCTTAATGTTGAGAGGGAAAACTTGCCCTGTGACTGCTAAGAAATGTACAAAGCACCTGGGAGGTGTTGACAGGAGCCTGGGTCAACAAAGACCATGGACACATGATCCTTGATCAACTACATGGACATCTTCAAGGTTCAAGAAAACTGTGGGGGAATCTTAAGGTAAACAGATTTCACATTCATTCATACCCTCATTGTCCTCTCTTCCTCCCTCCCTTCCTCACCCTTCCCTTCTTCTCTTTCCACCATATTTCCTCAGACACCAGCCTTACTAGTTTTTCTATCATTCTCTCCCTTGACTGTTTTCCTTTTTTATCTCTCCCTATCACCTTCCCTTTCTTCTTTTCTACTTTTCTTCTTTCTCCTTTTCTCTTTCATCTTTTTATTTTGCCTCTTTCCATTTGTGATAATTTGAATGGATGCCCCCCCAATAGATTCAATAGTTTATCAGTTTTTCTCCAGCTTCCTGGCAGGAGGAGGTGTCACCTCGGCCTGGCCTTCAGCCCTTAGGTATTTCTAAGGTGGGTGTGAAATTCCAGCTATACATATGCAAAGAGCAGTCTGAGGTCAGGCCTGAAGGTCCTGCTTTTTTTCTGAGTTAAAGTTGGAGTGTGCTGGCTGGAGGTGCTGGATGGGTTTTTCTCTCTCTGCTTGGATCTGTGAAAGGGGGCCTGCCTTTTTCTTCATTATTGAACTTCCCCTGGATCTGTAACTTTAATAAATACTTTCCTCCCCAAACTGTGCCTGGTTTGGAGATTCATCCCATCAACATGTGGCTAACTACGAGATTTGGTACCAGGAGTGGAGTGATTCGCTGAGATGAATCTGACCATGTGGATTTTGATCTTCTGGAACTTGTGTGCTGGAGGAATGGACATAGACTTGGTACTTGCAACTGAAGGTGCCTTCCAGAGTGGTAAGCCAAGTTTTATAGACTATTATGGTGAGAATTTGGAAATTCTCAGTGCAGAGAGAAATGCATTTGGAGGTTTGGCTTGTGAAGTTTGTGCAGGGAAGGAGAGACTGCAGAAAACCTCAATAAAAGTGTTTGCCTAGGTCAAGGGGTGGATGTGTCCTACTGTCCATGCCCAGAGAGTTTGACCAAGGTTGAATTTAAGTAATGGATTGCTGTGCTTGGCTAAGGATATGAGACTGAGAATTTAAGATTTAAATTTGGAAAACCTCAAAGCAAGTTTAACTTACTGGCACAGAATGGCTTTTGATTATGGCCCAACTGCTTTACATTGAAACAATGGAGAGATGCCTCAGGTGTTTCCACCTAGGAAGGACAGAAAGATGGACTGTGCAAACTCTTTTGAAAGGAGATAGCTAAAAGGAAGAAACTTGTTCTTCAAGGTCATCATTTATTTTGTCCCTGCATTAACAACATGTCTGTGTCCTTCATACCTAGTAATGCTTTTGGAAGTATGAGAAATGCATGCATGGAGTGGGTCATGAAGTGCACATGGTTCTAGGAGCCGCTGCTGAGATGTGGTATATGGAACAGAGTGTGAAGTCCCTGATTGGCCAGTGAAGCCATTGGAAGGTGGACCGTGGTTTGCAATGGAGACCCAAAGATGTTTTGGACATACCAGGGCTGTACAAGGGCTACCATAGAGAGTTGTTGGCTCGGAATGAAGGTTTTCCCAGCTCCTCAGCTAAGCTGGAGGGACAAAATTGAAAAATCTGGAGACTGTCAGTCACTGGTTGTGCTGTGGGATTTGAACTACAGATGTGGATGTTTGCTGATGTTTGTTGAGTTTGCATTGGCCCAATATTTCCTTGTTATGCCTCATAGAAGTTGGAAATGTTTACTCTGTGCCTTTATATGTTAAAAGTTTATAACTTATTTTGATTTTATAGAATTTACAGTTAAAAGGCAACCTTAAATTTCAGATAAGACTATGGGACCTTTAAAGTTGGGCTGAACATAATATAGTTATAAATCTTTTGTGATAATTTGAATGGATGCCCCCCAAGAGTCAATAGTTTTTATCAGTTTTTCTCCAGCTTCCTGGCTGGAGGAGGTGTCACCTTGGCTTGGCCTTCAGCCCTAAGGTATTTCTAAGGTGGATGTGAAATTCCTGCTATACATATACAAAGAGCAGTCTGAGGTCAGGCCTAAGTGTGCTGGCTGGAGGTGCTGGATTGGTTTCTCTCTTTGCTCGGATCTGTGAAAGGGGGCCAGCCTTTTTCTTCACTATTAAACTTCCCCTGGATCTGTTACTTTAATAAATACTTTCCTCCCCAAACTGTGCCTGGTTTGAAGATTTATTCCAGCAGTGTGTGGCTGGCTAGGACACCAACACCGTTCACCTTCAACTTCCTCCTTTGTTTTTTTTTTTTCTCTTTCCATTTTCTTTCCCTTTTTTTTTCCTTGCCACCTCCTCTACTTCCTTTTCTTTGTTCTTCAAAATGGGGGTTTGATTTGTGTGAAGGACACATTATATTATTCTGAAACCCCCCATGCCCCAAACTCTGCTGGGCAACATTCCTTGCTGTCCCTTGCTATAGTCTCTACATTTCAAAAAATATTTGTTTCCCAAAGGCTTCCCTAATTAAAAGAATATGAAAGTTAGCACTACGCATTGCATATTCCCATTAGCAGATTACTGACCCTGGGGACAGGAACAGGTCAGAAACAACTCCACTAGAAATCTAATGAACTGCCAGCCACGTATGGGCTCCACTTAAGCGTTGTGTATGTTACCTTCTATGCAAATTACAGTCTACACTGCTGGGTTCAGACAAGGCTGGCTAATGAAGTTGCTAAATAAAGTTAAAATGTATTAATTTTTTCCTGGTGTTTTGATTAGAAAAGTTATCTAAATCATTTAAGGAAATTCAATGTTGCAGAAGAAGAAACTATGTTTTATTTAAAATGTCACCCAAGATAATTCTTCAATGGTGTCCAGGGAAGCCAGAAGGTTAGGGACTCCTATTTTGGATAATTTCTTTTGGCAAAAAAGGAGTGGCAAGGGCTTGAGAGATGGCTCAGTAGTTAAGGTGCTTGCTTGCAAAGTTTAAGGCCCCCAGGTTTGATTTCCCAGTGGCCACTTTTGGATTCCCTCCAACCAGATGCAAAAGGTGTCTGGAGTCCGTTTGCAGTGACTAGAGGTCCTGGCACACCCATTCTCTCTGTATTTACCTCTCTCTCCCTCTCTTTCTCTCTCTTTCTCTCTCTCTCTCATACACACATGAATAAATACATAAATAAAATTTTTTTAAAAAAGGAGAGGCAGATAAGTGACTGAAAATAATTTGCAAGAAAACAAAAAAGAACTGTATTGGCAACAGAGAATTGGAAATGACGGGGGAAAGGGAGGTATAGAGTTCTGAATTTAGCTCACTGTCCTGCCTGGAGAAAAGTCTGCAAATGTGGGTCTAGTAATGACTTAGTCAGCTGGACACTGGATGACTTGGAGGGCAGGTTCTATATGCACCTAGAACCAGGCACCTCTAGCTCTAGAACATAAGCTGTGGTGGGTATAGAAGACATTAGTCTAGATGGGTGCAAACTGGACTTTCTGGACAAGCTGATTTACCTGATGATCAGGTCAAGTGATTTTTTTTTCTTTTACCTGTTGTCTATTACCTGCATCTCCCATTTGCTCTATCCATAGCTTTCAGGCCTTTTGGAAGACTTCCTTGATTCATTTTTGTTCAAGTACATGGAAGGTTAAAAAACACATTATTCTAGTGTGAGGTTTCTGCTTCTTTTCTGATATCTTCCAAAGCCACATTGAAAGCCTGATTAAATCAAGAAGGGCTGGGGGGGTCAGGATTCCACAGGCCACTGTAGACTAATTAAATACCACATCACAGCTGCACTTCCTCTTTGCAGCTTCAGAAACCACATAGAATGTTTGTCTTCCCCTTAAACAATATATTTGGGTTTTTCATTTATTTGTTTCAAAGGAGAATGCTTAATAGGCATATAGCTTACAATGTTTCTAAAAATGGGATGTCAATTTTAAGTAAAAATAAATTTGCAGAACCTCTGAGTATGTCTGTCTCTCATTGATCATTTCCATCTCCTTTAAAGATAAATGGTTCTGCATCCACCTCCAGGAGCCCTCTCCTCTCAGAAGGAGCTGTTTAAATTCGCACCTGCCCTCACTGACACCAACTAGCCTATCAATTGCTCTTACTAGTTAGAATCTTATCAGAGAATAAAAAAAGCACCGGCTTCTCTTCATCATCTGTCAGTCTTCAGAAGCACCTTTCAAAGTCTCAGTTTTTATGAGTAAAGTTTCTTCCGACTGCACTGAGTCCTATCCCCACCCCTCCTGAGTCGGTCCAATGCCCATCTCAAGATCCCATATGGCATCACAGACTTGAAACTCATCTACTATTCTAGAAAAGAGGTAGATGAAGAAATAAACAATGCAGACCTTGTTTTCTGTGGAATTTATGGGCTCTTCTGTTTAGTTTTTAATGTTTTATTATCTATTTGCTTATGTATATGAATGATGTGTGTGTGCATGCGTGGCTGTGTGTGTGAATGGTTCATGTGTTTGCATACATGCATGTGTGCATTTTTGTGTGTGCGTGTGTGTGCATGCATGTGTGTGGGTGCATGCGTGTGTGCTTGTGTGTGTGCATGTGTGTGTGGGGGGGGTGCTTGCGTGTGTGCGCGCATGTGTGTGGGCTCGTGTGTGTATGGATGCTTGTGTGGCATGGTGTTCAAGTGGAGGTCCGGGGCCTCAGGGTGCTGCTTCTCTCCTTCCACCTTCTTGAGACAGAGTCTCTCTTGCCCTCCTGCTGGCAGCTCTCTGGATCGGGCTTGCTCCACCTCCTGTTGCCATGGATACATAAGGAATACAGATGCATGTGCCTCTTTATGTGTGACTTTACATGGGTGCTGAGGAATAAACTGAGGGTTATTGACAGTCTTGTAATAAAGTGCTCTGAGCCACTGAGTAATCTCAGCCTGCCTCTGTTTATTTACATACAAATTAGCAAGAGACATGGATCCTTGGATTTATTCTGCTTCTGTATCCCCAAGATAACCTTCATGCTCCTATACATCCAGGAAGTTCTGACACACTTTATTTAGCAAATAGAATTGCTCAAAAACTGAAGAGGCTCTCTTGATGATCAAAGAGTTTTCTCCAAATATTCCAAGTAGTATGACTGGTTCAAAGGGATTTAGAAGAAAGAAGATAACAATGTTGAAACAGAGAGACATTTAAGGGACTGGATTGTCCAAGTACAGACTGTCCTTATGGACACCTGTTTCTTTTGCTGTCATGAGATACAGTTGCAAAGCACAGGGCACAGGGAATTCTGAACCACTTGAAAAACAGCATTGAGATTAGGCTATTGCTAATATAAGAAAAACAGTACTGAAGGAATATTACTCAAATTCAGGACTGAAACAGCAACCCTTTGAGGTCTGTGAACACAAGTTTAGGACAAGATAAGAGAGGACTGGGAATGCTTGCTGTCACTCCTTTGTTTATGTCTGTGGGGGGTTATCTGTACTTCCCCAAACCATTGTAGACCAAATGCACTTTGGGACTAAATTTGCTTTTGTTAACTGGCCCTGTCATTTGGGCTGTGAATTCTGAAAGCCTTGGTCAAGAAAGGAAGCTAGGGGAGGAGGAGAGAACAGAGGCTTACCTTCATTTCTCTAAACCCATTTTAAACTCTTGTGTCCAAATCTGCATTGTGATGTCACATACATACACATCTGTGGACCCAGTTATAAAACCTCTTGTCAACCAACTAGTGTTGGGGGGTGCAACACCATCTATGCTTGGCCCACGGGTGTCAATCCCTAAATTCGTAATAATAAATGAAACTCCACTCTCCTCTTGCTGTCATCCGTTTGTCTCTTTGTCATGGGGAATTTCTATAACAGGTATCCCAGAAATCCAACAAGACACCCCATGGGAAAAATTCTATGGCCACAAAGTTTTGGAAGTGTTATATAATCACTGTGCAGGTCACAGATTAACATATTAAACAATGAAGTTGTATAACTGGAATAAAGACCTCACACACACAACTAACAAAATATTTATTTTGTTCAATTTTGAGATTTTTTTATGCATTTAATATATATTGCAGTGTGGGAGTTAAGGAGAGAGACCCCAAACAATGTTGCCAAGCTCCTCCTTAACCCCTCCCCAGTTGGAGCTTCGCCTTGCCTCCTACAGGATCAAAATGGTTATTCTTGTTTAATTCTTGTTTCTTAAAAATGTATGTACATCTTCTTGATGCTTTTCTTTTTCAATTCCACACCCCAGTACCCTAATAGCAGTTAGGGTTATTTCTTCAGAGGGGGGATTGTGACAGTTCAAGAAAGCTCCATAAACCCCCTCCCCTTAAGTGGGAGGTGTCTCTAGCCAGAGCTCAAACCTAGATGCAAAAAATGATTGGTCAGGTAGAGACCAATCAGCTGTCTCTCTGACTTACCTGGTGGAAGTTTTAAAAAGCTTCTCTAGAACAAAGGCCATTCCCTTCCACATGACATCCTAGAAGGAAGACTTATTTTCCAGGTAAGGCCCTCACCCCAGCCCCATGTGTTCTCCCCACACTGGTGGCTGGAGAACTCTGTAACTCCCCATGTTCCCTTAAATAAACTCTTCCATTATACCTTAATATCTGGTTTTCTATGATTTTAATTCTTTAACTTTGTAGACAAGAATTCGGGTACTCCTTAAATTTTGAGGTACATTAAAATTTTTGCTGGGCATTATCTCAATTCTAATCCCCAGCTCAGTCCTCAGGAGGATATTGGCTTGTTTACTTAGGTATTTTATTTAAGGGCATGGGGGCAATGATCTGTACATGCTTGTGAGTAGTGCTGAAGTTTGGAGGGGAAGTTGGACAGAGCACAATAGGACATATGACATTGCAGTCCTTTGTCACAGGATCTTTAATCTCCTTCCTATACCAACTGATTGAGAATGACTTCTACAGCATCACAGTAGAGCATGATGTCAAAAGAAGATCTTTCACAAATATTTGATAGGCATGAACCATCCTGGTTACTCTTTGTTTCATTATCCTCGCTTTAATTATTTTCCATTACATTCTATGAAAGACATAGAAGGTGTACTTTTAATAGCCATCACCTTTACTGACTACCATCTGCCAAGTAAACATCAACAATCCTCAGGGCTTTGTCCTTGGCCTCTCTCCTTGTCTGCATTCCTATGTAGGAGAGTTCCTTCTACTCCCAAACTTTCTTTCGACATTGTTTCAAAGGCTTTATGCACCAGTTTCCAAGAACAGGACAGTTTAGAGCAACAGAATCACAGAAAGTTTTCTGCTTTTACTTATAATTACATCATCACAATTGTCTCCTTTTTTCCCCTTGTTACATCTCAAAATAGTTTTAATATTTAAAGCTCAACAAAGCTATATGAACATAGTGATTAAGCAAGCGTTCAAACCAGACTGGATTCAAATACAAAATCCATCACTTAATGTCAAATAACCATGTGTAAAATGTTTATCTATGCTCCAGTCACCTCATAATAAAATGGGAGAGAGAGAGAAAAAAATGAGAATACTGACCTGTACTTGATTAGAATTCTAAATAGATTAATGCAAATGAAATAAATCATGAGAAAATACACTTCAAACATGCCTTTTCTGATAAATTTGTTAGAGTTAATAGTTTCTTATTTGGAAAGACTTTAACAAATTAACCCAGCCTCTGACATTGACTGACAATATTGTTTCTTCCACCTACATCATTCTCCAGAGTCCATGTCTTTTCTTTACTGTCTTAAACCTAGTTGTGACCTCATAAATCCCAGACTGTCCTGTTCATCTTTTAGTCTTTTTACTGAAGGAATCTGCCCATAACTTGCTTTTACCGATTTAAGAAATGGAAGCAGGCACAAGCGAACTATAAGTAGATGACAATTTAATCCACAGAAGAGCAAGGAGGACTGCGAAGCGTAGTCAGTGAAATCTAGTTGTCTCAGCTCTTTTTATATAAAAAAAATGTTCAATGCACTCACTATTGTGATGTGGACTTGACCTTGTCATGGAGAATGACCTTAGTACACGCAGCTAAATGAAGTGTTCCTGAGAAACTCTCCCGTCATCTAGTAAGCTGTACATTGTAGAAATGAGTTTAATTACCATGCAAATTACTAGAAGCTCCTATGCCCAATACCTAAAACATATCAGATTGGGTGTTTGAGAAAAAGGGAGTAAATGGTGCTTTGCTTTGTAGTAATGTTTTTATGCAATACAAAAAAAAAATAAAGTGAATTGAACACAGGAGAAATGCTATAATTCTTCATGAATTTTGGTTCAAATATGAAAACACATGATCTTGTAAACAACATTATTCACTTGTAAGATAGCTTTTTTTTTTGTAAATAATTACAAATTATTAACTGGTTCTCTTTCAACATTGACTACATAATTTAATATCTTACTCCCGTTTGAACAGACCCATGAATGCCTAGCAATAGATTCCACCATTCACCATAATGGGGAATGCTTTGGGAACTGGACGTACAGAATGGAATATGTATGTATATATATATATATATATATATATATATATATATATATATATATATATATATATGTGTGTGTGTGTGTGTGTGTGTGTGTGTGTGTGTGTGTGTGTGTGTATGTATATGTATATGTGTTCGTGTGCAGGTTATTTAGCAACTCAGGGTTTCAATGTTCTCTTCTGTAAGAAATACCACAGGATTTTTGTTCTGTCTTTTGGCTTTTCTTTTAAGACAATATTTTATGTAATATCTTGGGCTGGTCCAGAAGTTACTATGTGGCCTAGGCTGGCCAAGAACTCTTAATTCTCTCGTCTTCATCACCCAAGCATATGGCTATAGGAGTGAACCATGACACCCAAAACTATGGTATTAAGAGGCTGAGTAGATGATTTTTAAGTAGTTTCAAAAATCGAAGAGATTTGGCTGTAATATAAATCCTTCTTTACGAAGTTTAACATGACTGGGAATATCGCTTAGTTGGTAGAGTGCTTTCCTAGGATGCATGAAGCCCTGGTTTTTTGATCTTTAGCACCTAATAAACCAGGTGTAGTGGCTCATACCTATAAGCCCTGCGCTCAGAGGGAGAGTAAGGAAAACCAGAAATTCAATATCATCCTTGGTTCCATAGGGAGTTAGAGGCTGGCCTGTGTTATATGGAACTGCTTCAAAAAAAAATTGAATAGGCTGGAGAGGTAGCTCAGTGGTGAAAGGTGTTGCTTGCAAAGCATGACAACCTGGGTTCGATTCCCCAGTACCCATGTAAATCCAGTTGCACAAAGTGGCACATGCATCTGGAGCTTGTTTACAGTGGCGGGAGGTCCTAGCACATTCATATTCACTCTCTGTCTGCCTCTCTGAAATAAATAAATAAACAGAAGACAGAGTTCTGTTCTCTGGTATTTGAACATATGAACCATGTTTTAAGACCAACCTAAAGAAGACTCCAAACTTCTTTCCTTACCCCAAATTGTATAAGATTCTTTGACACACACCAGCCTGATGCAAAAAAAAGAAGAGTCTATTTTGATATAATGGGACTGAAATTTTATAATACAATGGGACTGAAATTTTATTACTTCATACTCATTTGAGCATCTTTCCAAATAGGGACCAAATTACAATACAAGGGGATGCAACCATCTGTTATCCAGTAAATAAAATGACCTAATGCAATTTAACTTTCATAAGGTGCCGAGTCTATTTATGGACAACAATTAGCTGGGAGATAAGTATATGAATTCCAATTTGATTTTAAGTAAATCTTCACCAAAATGTGCCTAGAAAAATGTCATATCTCATGACTTATACTCCATTTCAAAGGGGGCTTGGGAGATGGCTCAGTGGTTAATAATGTTTGCCTGCAAAGCTGGCCTCTCTCTCTCTCTCTCTCTCTCTCTCTCTCTCTCTCTCTCTCTCTCTCTCTCTCCTCTCAAGTAAATAAATACAAAATATTGTTTTACAAAAAGGTTTTCAAACATTCTTGACTATAACCATCGTCAAGAGATATGCTATGTCATATTACTTATAAACTTTGATAAAGCCCCATGTTATTTTATGATGTGCAGTGTATTCTAGTATACCTTATCCTATTCTACCTGTTGAGTTATATTTTTCTTAAAATTTATTTTTTTCAGAAATTATTAGTGGGTTGTAGCCCATAATTTGGCAAACACTGAGCTCTCCACCCAGCATTATGTAGGTGTATAACTATTTCACAGACTACTTATTTAGAAAGTTGAGGAAATCAGATGCATGAGTGTCTTGATCAGTAAAGAAGTGGTGATCTGCAGGGAATGAACTGTAAAAACTGCAAGCGTCACTCAGCAAGAAAGATTCATTGGACTTTGTTTATACATTTTCATGTGATGAGATTGTTGACTCTAGTAATCTATACATACTATCCTAGCTCTTGGAGAAACTGAGGCAGGAGGATTCCATGAGTTTGTGACCCATCTGTGTTATAAGGGTGTGATGGTTAAGTTTTGATGTCAACTTGACCTTTCAAGTAATCTTGGGTGGGTCTCTGAGGATGTTTATAGAAATGCAGCCTCTCAGTAGGGGGCAGGATGTAAGGAAGCTCAAAGACGCTAGAAGTAAACATCCTTTCCTGTGTGGGCAGTGCAGGAAGGAAATTCCAGAGACTCAGGAAGCCATTAAGTCTGGGGAAGGGTAGCAAGACCCCACCCTAAGGCTATATAAAGAAGAAGAAGCTCTCTTTGCCTCTCCTGCCTGTTTGCTGTTCTGTGTGTATGGTGTTGGTGATTGGTTTCTCTCTCTGCTTGGACCTGTGAAAGGGGAGCAGCCTCTTTTGCATTCTGGAACTTCCCCTCTATCTATAGTTACAAATAAATTCGGTCCTCCAAAAAACCGTGCCTGGTTTGTAGATTCATCCTAGCCGTGTGTGGCTGACTGCGAAAAGGGAAACTAGCATCGCTACTGTTTTCTCAAAGAATGAAATGAAACAAACCAAGAAATTACAGATATTGGGCCAGCAGGTGAAATTTTAAAAGGATTAAATACTTCATTTAAAGAAAAACACAGTCTCTGTGTAAGTCCATCCACCTTAGGGAAACAGTGTATATGAACCCATGTACTTCTCATCTGCTTGTGCTCAAGCAGTATAATATAAGACACTTTTATCAGCTGGATGTGGTGGCACACGACTTAATTCTCAGCACTTGGGAGGCTAGGTTAGAAGGATCTCGGTGAGTTCGAGACCAACCTGGGCTACACAGTGAGTTCCAGGTCAGCCTGGGCTAAAGTGAGACCCTGTCTCAAAGCAAGTGTTTTTGCAAAGGTTTAATATAGAAGATTCTAGCACCAGGAAAAAGAATGGAAGCAGGAACAAAAATTGTACTGACTCCAGTTCTGTAGACATTAGTCACACAAGACTGTCGAGTAAGGGAATGTTGCTGTGTAACCAAGGAACTGAAGTTTCAGGCCCACTAATGTAAAATTAAACTTAAATTGCCACATGCGACTACCATGTTGGACTATGTAGATCTAGGGGAAGCAATTTCCTGCTACAATAAATATAGTGACTATCATATATCACAATATCATAGCTCAGGATGCATTCCAAGTTCATCCAGGAAATGCAGAAAATAAATGATACATTAAACATGAAGCTGTTTTGAGGCTACAGGCAAACGTGCTGCCAGCTCTGGGCTTGGCTTTCCTATCTATCTCTACGATGCCAAACAGGCTTCCTCCACTTCCCCACAGAGGCTTCTGACCTCACATGTCATTGACAGTTTTCAAGAAGTCATGATGCAAGTTTCATCAGATATTTTCATATCAAACTTTAGAAACTGAAATGAAAGAAAACACTCCTGATTTCTAGAAAAGAGGATTGTCCAATTGTCCCTTTGTATTGTTGTAAGAAATTAACACAGACAATGTTTTGGTGGAGTGGGGGCGGGGTGTGTGCTAGACTATTTCAATAGGATCACTTCATCTCTAAAACAGCACGTGGGTAAAAACTCTGATCTTAAATTTTTGTGCCAGAATCAAAATGAAGTAAACAGCTGCTCTTTTATTAATAATTTGATTGCATCTGATTCCCTCCATATTCCGAGACGCTTTTGATTAGATGACATTTTTATTGACTTAAAAAGAGAACCCACTCCAGGCACAGTCAGTAATTTGTGAGACGTTCAGAGTGGAGGTGAATGGACGAGAAGGATAAACTATCTGCTTTGGAAATTAAACCCGAGACATTTCAAAGGACACAGCAGAGCAAGAAAGGGTGCTACTTTCTGTGATAGTGCCTCCAGGAACACATCAGCCAGAATATCAGTATCTGTTTTCTTTCTGACAGGATATAGAGATTGGGAAAAAATCACAGGTGCATGGCATTGGAGAGGAGTCTAGCACTCAAGAATCCTGGGAAGCCTGTCTTTCAAAGAGAAGATATTACAGGACCACCCACTACTAAGTCTTTAAGACCTTTCTCCCTTTCCCAGATGTGAGCCTACAGTTTTCTAAGAATCTCACCAGAAGCCCCATTAACAGTGAAAGGAAATGTACTAAACCCCTTGTGCAAACCTAGTGTCTTTTATTTTGATCTTATCATATTGTAATCCCATCCAAGTCACCTCCAGAGAGACCCTATGTTCTCCGTTATCTAATAGGGAGCAGAAGTAGAGGGGAGGGTCCCCTAGAAACATGTTGAACATTGAAATTCCAAGAATCTTCCTAAATTCTATATATGATCACCGCTAGGACGCTTGAAGTAAGACTCTCTTAGAGAAACCCACACCCATGATTTCAGATGTGCTTTCATTTTCTTCTGCAGTGACTTTAATATATTCAATAAAATCCCTAACTCCACTTCATACTACCTAGTACTGAAATCTTTGTAGCATTGAAACCATGAATCCTGGATTTAGCTCCAATTGTGGTCCCTAAAGTATTAGGTGATCTCAGGCTGCTGAGGCTGACAGTTCAGAGCTGTGTCTCTGTCCCATCAACACTAACTAACATTGTCTCATGCAAAGAAATCACTAGTCAACAAATTGGCTTTATAACTCTAATCATGGGAAGGAGACTCTCTAGGCTGACCCTTCCCCAGTAAACTCTTTGGAGGGTGGAAAGTTTGACCAGGATTGCAGTCATGCTTGGGGCTTAAGAAGTACTGGGAAGGATATCTATTTAATAGGTTGTTCAGGGGAGAGCTTGAGGGTTCTAGGGGTTTTAAATCTCAATGATGCAGGTAGACATATGTGTAATTTTCACCCAGGGCTAGAAAATGATTTTGACTTCTCAGAATAAAAGTACTTTCAGCAGAAATCATGTGTGCACTGGCTAACTCTCACAAGAAACCAGGTCATGATAATTATAAACATGCAAACAAAGAGTTGTGAGAATTCTTTGAAACTTCCATCAAAGTGATCTTAGCAGAGGAATGCAATACTTTGAATTAAATTTAATAAACTGGATTGCGAGCAATTGTGTCGACAAATCTGAACAACATGAGAATGGTTTGTTTAGGATCTAGGAAAAGGAAAAAGTCCTTTGTAGGCAAAAGATCAGAAATGAGAGTAATAAACCCTACCTGAAAGAAGATCATTCCATTTCACAAACTAGTGCAACTGTCATTAAAGGGTATATGAACATTTGTTGTATAGAAAATTCCTCCGATCTGAAGGTAGTAAACAAACAACTATTATTAGCTTTATCAAAAATATCTGGGACCACTCGCCTAGGGGTTCAATTCCCCAACACCATGCATGTCAGATTCATAAAAATGGCAGATGCATCTGGAGTTCATTTGCAGCAGCAAGAGGCCCTAGCATGTAATCTCTCTCTCTCTCTTTCTCTCTCTCTTTTTCTCCTTGTCAATAAAAATATATATTAAAAAACAAAGATTGGTCCTATTGACATTTCCTCATAGAAGGAAAGGCATGGGGAATGTTATCAGATCCCCACCTGAGAGCTCAGGCATTCCCCAGGCTGGTTGCATGCAATGTCCACAGAAGGTCTCCTGGCTCCAGGGGAAATAAAGTAAATAGAGGTAAAACATCAAGGCACTGGGAGCTCCATCTGAACAGCTGGATTGGGGAGTCGTCATCCATGCTGGAGTAAGACTTCTCAATATTATGCCTGCTTTGGGGGACCCGAGCTCCTTTAAGTAACCCCTCACTCTGCTCTATAAGTAACCCCAATAAACTCACTGATTCACTGAAACTGGTATTGGTGCATCTGTGCCTTGGTTTGTTACCTGTGCCCTCTCTGGAGTGAACAGATATGCACATGAAAAGTTTTATGGAACAACATGGTAACAAAGTGTTGATAACTCAGAATCTGGGACTGGCCTGGTGGGCACGCACCTGTAATCCTAGCACTCAGGAAGGACAGACAGGAGGACACTTGAAATTGGAGGCGAGACGGTCTAATGTGATGGTTAATCTTCTAAAGTCGGTCAGATTGAGGGAAGATACAACTGGGAAGACCCACCTTCAATGTGGGTGGTTACCATCCCATGGTCCTGTACAAAGGAGGCCAGATGAGCACCATATTCACTGCTTTCTGCATGCCTACTGCGGATGCAGTGTGACCAGCTGCCCTATGCTCCTGCCACCGAAGCAGGCTGTGTCCCCTTAAGTTCTGAGTCAGAAACAACCCTTCCTTCAGTTGCTTCCTGTCAGGTACTTGGACGCAGCAAGGAGAAAAGGAAGCAATGTGTCTACAAGGAAAGATCTGTGCTACATCATAGGGCTAAAGAATGGAATTCTGTGCCAAGAAGGGAAAGAAAGAAAAGAAAGAAAGAAAGGAAGGAAGGAAGGAAGGAAGGAAGGAAGGAAGGAAGGAAGGAAAGGAAAGGAAAGTAAAGGAAAAAAGAAAGAAAGAAAGAAGGAAGGAAGGAAAGGAAAGGAAAGGAAAGGAAGGAGGGAGGGAAGAAAGGAAGAAGTGAAGGAAGGAAGGAAGGAAGGAAGAAAAAGCAAAAGAAATTCAGTAAGATGCACACCCAAATCACCTGGATTCTAAATAGTATGAATACCTTAACATTTGACCAAATATCCTCATCTTTGGTTCATTTGAATTCTCTGTAAATGAGTATACTAGTATTCATCATTAGGTTTGTTGAAATATAATTGAACAAGCTAAATATAAGATTTGGAGACACAGAGCTAAAAGTCCATTTACCTTGGTATGTTTTCTTTCTAATTTGAGTAGTAATCGATAGCCAAGAGTTTTCCAACATCTATGTAGTTTGAAATTTCCCAAAAGAAAATACAAACAGAATAGACTATCTTGGAGATATTTAAATATGTGGGAGGAATTTTTTTCTGGAGCATAACCTATTAATCTTTAAGACTTGCCTTGTGTCATCTAAAACTTGAAGATTTTGCCAATTCCTGTAGAATAAGACCTGCATTGATACACATAAACCCACAAAAGGTTCAGTGATTCAGTGATACCAACTTCCAGCTTTGTGTTAACTTATCACTGTGTCAAATTAGTACTGATCTATCATTACCATGGGGCCACAGTGGTTCAATAGACACACAAGGCACACACACACACAAACACACACACACAAACACACACGTATAATCTCATCACCATGAGCAGAAAGGCAGCACTTTATATTCCTCATGTGTGGCATTGGTGATGTGCAATTTTTTGAATGCCAGAGGAAAATGAAAACTTCTATTACAGATAAGGTCAAACAGCCATTTTGCCAATTTATGGAAAAACAAATAGTTTTTGATACATTCCCCTATATGGATGGTGTAGTCATGAAAATCACAGAGACTCAAATGTGTTTTTGAAGACTCTTCGGAACCTATGCTACTAGCCCACTGCAATATCCCTCATCTGAAAATTGCTTTAAAAAATTTTGGGACTGCATTATTATTAGAAGGATTTCCCAGGATTCTGGGCCACAGAACACACTGTAGACCCCATTTATAAAAGATCCAGCTTGTGTTTTCCCTATTTCTGTAAGATGTTCTTTTATAAGGAACTCAAGTCCAGTGAGAGAGCAGTAGAATCTACCATTGGAGATAAAAGTAGGCTTCCAGTGCAGAATTCAACAGAGACCACGCAAAGTGAGGAGAGAGGAGCTTAAGACTTGCCAGCATTCTGCTCCGCAGTGTCACACCCTCGTCCTGAACATTAGCTGAGTTACAGCCTCCCCTGTGATGGTGCTAGACACATTCAAGAACATCTGCCGCAGGCTTAATGACAGAGCCTATGGGAACCTAATGAGCACCCCCTCCACCTGCGTAGCTCTTCCAACAGCTGCTTCCCACTCTTCCACCGCATCGGCTCCTCGCAGGTGTGCACAGGTCCCTCTTCCCCAGGCTGGGTCTCTGCTTGTGTTAGGAATTCATTTATCTCCATTTACATGACACTTCAAGGCAGTAGGCATGAAAGGAAACCACCTTTCAGATAGATCAGGCTCCATGATATAGCTCAGAAGAAGGAAGGGTCTTAAAGATGAGTGGGAAGGAAGGAAGGAAGGAAGGAAGGAAGGAAGGAAAGGAGGGAGGAAGGAAGGAAGGAGAAGAGAAGGGGAGAAGGCTTTTTTTTCTTCCCTGGCCAACCACTCTCACAGATAGGTAAGGAAATTCACAAAACTATGGAGATATTTCCCAGTTCACCTACACATGGATACAAGGAATCACCATGGTCAAGGCTCTTTCTGATGATAAGAGCTGCCTAACACCACACATCACAACAAAACACAGCACAACACCAAACAATCCATTATGACAACACAAAACAACTTCAAACACTTACTAAACCCGCTTTGTTTTTTAACTTTTTAAAAATATTTTATTTATTTATTCCATTTATTTATTTGAGAGAGTGAAAGAGGCAGATAGAGAGAATGGGTGTGTCAGGGCCTCCAACTACAGCAAACTAATGTCAGATGCATGCACCACCTTGTGCATCTGGCTTTGTGTGGGTACAGGGGAATTGAACTTGAGCCCTTCTGCTTTGCAGGCAATTGCCTTAACCACTAAGCCATCTCTCCAGCCCTAAATCCACTTTCAGAGCCCAGGAAATTGTGATTACATTAAAAGTACCAAATTTTAATACGGACTGTGATAAGTATAGGAACTTTAGCAAGTTATTAAACCTTTATTTCTATTTCATATCTTGTAAAATTATGATAATTATATGGATTTGGTGTGGTCCTATGAATTAAATTATACACATTATTGTAGAGGAAGTAGTGCCCGACGCAAACCCAATTCTTGATAAACTTTGCTATCATGGTTATTACCGCACAAAGCCCATTTCTCATGGCTTTGCTACAGAAATTAAAGAACATTGTTCTTATTATGTGTTTCCTAAAAATAAATCATCTTTTTAATAACTGAAGGAAAGCAATATGCCCCTTAGATGAGAAAAAAAAGTTTAAAAGATTGATCTTGTTTGTTGTATAGTTGAGCCAGTTTGGGGTGACTGGGTGCCCAGAACTAAGCGGAGGAATGTGCTTCATCTTGTCCTTGCAATCTGACTTCTTATCTCTTGCCTAACTGAGCCCCTCCCTGGGGCTGGGCTGGGGGTCTCCTGGCATTGTTGTTGGTCAAGCTTATCTTCTTGAGCCAGCCTAGCTGAGACCAAGGGGGGAACTACCACCCCCTTTTTTAATAAAATACACCAGGAGAAAGCAGTCATTCTCTTCTTGGCTGGCCAGCTCAGACTCCTGACTCTGGGTTTTGGTGAGCCCCCCACCAGGCTGAGACTAGGGGAGAAAAGCTCCCCAACACAGGCTTTACCCCTCATGATCCCTTCTTGCCTCCTTCATGGCAGGAGCCCTTTTCTTTCCTCTCGAACTCCGTTTTCCTATTTTGTCCAGACCCACAGACCTCATAGGTGCTCCTATTCCCCATTCCTTGGTCCACAGACTCTTCCTTCCCTCTCCTGACTTTTGAAAAAATATAGTAATTTAATAGTTATGCTATTTAGTTTTGATTTTAATTAAGAAAAATGGACAAGAACTCAGGGTTCGGGGTTCAAGAATTCTCTTCTGAACCCCAATTTCCCTGTATTATAAACAAAAGCTACTAGCTTGAATGGTGTAGGTATATAGCTTATGGGTTTTTTGTGATCATTCAGTATAGCCGTTCACCAATCAAAAACACTACACATTCCCTGATAAAGAAAATCAAGATGTCAGGATAAATGTTTGGCTTGTATTTAAAAGGAACAATTCCCCCATTTCTACTGTATCCATTAATTCCGGCTTTCTCCTAAACGCTTGAAGGAAAGTTCCTCTAAACCACAATGTGTCAGGATTTCTGTAGTTATTTATAAAACGGGATATAGAGTATCTTAGGACTTTTATATGTTTGTATGTTGAAATGATGACAGTGTGACGAAGTAAAATTATAACATTGGCATCCAATTCACGTATTGCTTTTCATTTGCTTTGGTTTGCTGATGAGGAAATTGAAAATAATTTATGTGACACAGGTTGCATTGGTTTTGAGTAGCGATGCTCTGTAGGAATGGCTCTCACTGGCAGTCGTATTTGCGCTTCTACTGGATGGCAGACATTACATCCTTAAGCTTTCAGTCATGCACAGAAGTCGAATTTTCAACAAGACCCTACATGCTACTGGATCTGAACCACACATTGTAAAAGAATGTCATATCCATAGTTGAAATAGGATGCTAAGAACCACAGGGTGATAGCAAGATGTTTATAGGAAACGAGACTAATAGACAAAGTAATATGGTAAAAGATGCCCACTGAGAAACACAGGGGTGATAATGAAATGTTTACAGAAAATGGGACTAATAGACAAAGTAATATGGTAAAAGATGCCCACTGACCTACTTTCTGGATTTTTTTTTTTTTTTTTTTGGTTTTTTGAGGTAGAGTCTCGCTCTAGCCCGGGCTGACCTGGAATTCACTATGTAATCTCAGGGTGGCCTTGAACTCACTGCGATCCTCCTACCTCTGCCTCCCGAGTGCTGGGATTAAAGATGTCACCACCACGCCCAGCTTTGGATTTTTTTTCCCTAAACACAATTCCTCTTTTTCACATTCTAGTATGAGTTTAATAGGTGACAGGAATAGTCTCCATTCTGGGTTTGTAAACGTTGATTGTCAGGCTAAGTTGAATGCAGTGTTGACATCATGTTTTCAGAGGTAACTTGTCTTGTGATGAGATGTATATGTGGTATAAATTAATTTGGAGAAAGAGACATATTCCCTGTGCATCCACAGTCTCTCATGGTCTAGTGTCATTAGTATGCATGCAGTAATTACATTCCAGAAGCTAAGCGACCAGAGCACTCATTACCCACTAGTTAGTATAGGAATCCAAAGCCTGTTTCTACCATGACCAGCACACTCTTTCTAGGCTGTCATGTGAAAAGAAAAAATTAAATAAAATCAAAATTAAAAAAACTCAACTACCAAGAAAGGAACTCATTTAACAAACCCAACTCATTCTCTCCTGACGTGGCACATGGTTTTGGAGGTCACGGCTGTCATTGGTGACTTTTTGTGTTCTCCCTATGAAGTTGATGCCTGTACCTCAAGGTCCCTTTCCTCAGAGTTGTCTCTGCTATTGTGCTATTGTGTCTTCCACTGCCTTTCCCTTGTACAGCATAGATGAGAAGCAGAGACGAGAGAGTCATGCTGATTGGACAGTCTGTCCAAACCAACGGTACATCCTTTCCACAATGGCCGGTTAAAGCTATTGCCTCTCTGCACAACAAAACGAAGGCACTGGTTGGGGAATGTGGCTGCCAGTTTCTGTCTCTGTTTGTCATCAAGCTAGTAGGACAATTCCCTGTCCTGCTGAGGGGGGCATGTCCTCACAGCAAGATATGGTATACACTACATACAGTTCTCAGTGATGAAACAGATATTCCTGGTCCAAGACAGAGTGCGGTGGCATGCTTTTGGGGCATATGTTTCTGGTTAGTCTCCGAAATCTAAAATTTCCCATTATAAAAACTTTGTGGGGTGGAAGAGGGATCAAACAATTGTTGAGTTAGGTGGTATATTTTGGGCAAAAGAGCCTCTGGTCAGATAAATAGTGATAACTAAGCCTCAGTGTTTTCCTATCAGGCCCTTAAAAATGAATAGGATCCTCCTCTCTATTTTTCTTACAGGGACAAAATTGAGATCTGGAGATATTGGGTCACTTCACAGATTAAGATTGGGAGTCAGTTTTGAGTTATGGTAACCAATTTTTAACTCCTAGTGAAGGCTATGTCTTAAGATTATATATATCTATTTTTTTTCTAGATTCCAAGTTCTCATAAGAGCAAGAGGTAGGCCCAGAGCATCCTTAGACATGAACGCTAGTAGAGCTCACGCTCTCCTTTGCAGTGGGTCTATGCTATGGGCTGGCAGGCTGGGTGGGCTACAGGTGCAGAGCTTGCAGTCAAGAGGTCATGAGCCAAGGTGGGCTAGAGATAGAGGCCAAGAACTCCACCCTGCAATTCAGCTGCGTCTAAAAATCAGAATTTGCCCCTTTCTCTAAGCTAACGGATTTTTTTTCTTTTTCTCCATGTGAGATTGAGTTGTGCTTCCTGTCACTTGAACACAAGCACTGTCTTAATGCATGAGTGACAAAGCAATTGACATCTTCATGAGAGTTTTTCATGCTTATGTATTCCTTCTTGATATAATTTTCAGGAACAATGGTTTATGTTGTCTCCATTGTTGCAATGAGCCTAGAAAAGCGTCAAAACACAACAAATAAATAAATAAAACTGAACATATATTGTCATTTCAACTGATAGGGTGAGGACTATACCCAGGAGAAACTAGACAGCAAGCATGTGTTGACTCATCTCCCCTTCTGGCTTTGAGTGGAAAGCAACAACGAAAAGTGCTCTCAGCAGGCTTTAGAGCAAAGAGTTTTGCAGCAGGGTTCTGAAGATTGGGCTTGATGCACAGCCATTAATGAGCCAGACTCACCCCAGTGCAACCTGGTTAACCAGAGGGCCAGAAGCTATCTCCAGAAGAAAGACTTAAGGGAGCTGGGGAACTGGAAAGCGGTTTGCTGAAGTTCTTGGCATCTGCCTGAGGGCACAGCTGGAGATATTAATAATCATTTCTCTCATCAGACTGCTGAAAATGAGTACAGAGTAAGAGGGAAAAAAAACAAGTGTTTTGCTGCCTCGTGTTTGAATTAATCTCTTCTGACAACTGCTGATTTGGGTTTGTGATTCGATCCTCCGTATGTCTGGCTCTATTGGTCAATTAAGTGGGGAGGGTGACTTGGGGAAGTCGGGGTGCTCAGCTTGATTAAGGGAGGAGACCTCACACAGCAGTTAGAAGATGCAAAACAGCCCATGAAGCTTGACTTAAAGCGAGCCCAGGAGAGCAAGGGTGGTGTCGATCCTGCCAGGAGGGTCAGGGGAGAGTAGAACCTCAGTGCTCACAGCACTGATCAAGCAAGCTGGATGTCAGAGTCAGCTTCCCGTGTGAAATAAATAAGTTCTAGTGAATTATGCAGGAAATCAAAGGTGCATGCAAAGTTATCTCACCTGTCAGCCAATTCAAATTTCATTCCTCCGGTTTTTTGAGATGATTATAAACCGCTTTTGGAAAAATTCCATACACATCAAACAGTTGTTTTGAACTTGAAGAGCCCAATATGTGAAATTTGAAGATCACCTGAAATAGCATTAAGGACTGGGGCAGAAGAATGCCCATGTTAGAGGGAAGCACACGGGAAAGATGGATTTCACACAATACTGTGTAGTAATAGAAACATTTTTGAACTGGGAGTTCTGGTCTGACCTGTGTTGGTGGCCTGCTGGCCACTTTGTGGCAATATGTGTCCTGTTGTCATTGCCACCTGTCTGTTTGATTCAAGAGGGCTGAAGGAGACATCGGTGCACTTTGTACTCTCGCAAATACAAAACTAAGCTGGAGCTAATAGCTTAAAGGAGAGTTTTGACTGGAGCGATGACAGCTCACAGACTTTTATGAATTTGATCCTGAAGTACTCCATGTGACGATTTCAAAGAATAGCTTCTAAAAATGATTATGTACCACTTTAGAAATGAAGGCTCCACATCAATGTTTAACAATCGTGGGGAAAGGACAAATGTTCATTATTGGGCTGGAGAGGTGGCTCAGTGGTTAAAGGCACTTGCTTGCAAAGCCTGGAGGCCTGGGCTCAATTCCCTAGTATCCACCATGTGCAAACTGGTGTATGCATCTGGAATTCATTTGCAATGGCAGGAGACCCGGGCACACCAACACCCTCTTTCTCTCTCTCTCTGTCTCTCTGTCTGTCTGTCTGTCTCTCTCTCTCTCTCTCTCTGGTCTGCCTCTTTCTCTCTGTCTCTCAAATAAGTAAATAAAAATATATTTTCAAAAAAAGTCACTAGTATTATATCAAGAAGCAGCAATGATATTAAGCATGTGGTCAGAGGCTTTAAATATTATAGGATATTACTACTTCCTTTCTACTATTATAAAAAATCTGATTTAATGTTGTCTTTTTGCTTGTCTAACTACTAGATGACTAATATTTAAACAAATGCTTAGGATAGCAGTCAGAAGGGAAAATGTAGTTATTTAAAATAAGGGGAGAAGTATCAGCTGAGTTGAGCATTAGTTAGGAATATTCTTCAGAGAATAACTGTCAAAAGTATGAACATGTGGTTTTATGTCAAGCTGAAACAAAGATGAACAGTCTTAGGGTTCATTTGAAGCTGAGTTGTATTCAATATTGTTACTGATGGGTGAAATAGATGCATATCCTTATATATACATTTATGGAAAGATTCTATCTATCTATCTATCTATCTATCTATCTATCTATCTATCTATCTATATCTATCTAGCATCTATCTACCTATCTATCCATCATCTATCTATTATCTATCTATCATCTATTATCTATCTATCTATCATCTATCTATTATCTATCTATCTATCTATCTATCTATCTATCATCTATCTATCTATCATCTATTATCTATTTATCATCTATCTAACATCTATCATCTATCTATCTATCATCTATCTACCAATCATCTATCTACCAATCATCTATCTATCTATCTATCTATCTATCTATCACTCTATCTATCTAATCATCTATCATCTATCTATCATTATCTCTCCATCCATCCATCTAGCAAGAGTATCAACACATTTGCCAAGTTTAAAAAGTGCTTTGGACTCGGTGTGGTGGAGCACGCCTTTAGTCCCAGCACTCAGGGGGTAGAGGTAGGAGAATCACTGTTAGTTCGAAGCCAGCCTGAGACTACATAGTGCCTTCCAGGGCAGCCTGGCCTAGAGTGAGACCTTGCCTCAAAAAAAACAAAATCAAACACAAAGCAAACAACATGCTCTGGCACAACGGAAATGCTATGAAGTGAATGCCAAGTCATTTCAAGCAGAAGCAACAAAGAGAAATACATCATGCACAAAGACAAATTTCATGTTGGTCTCTCACGTCTCCATAAGTACCAAGTGGTGAGTACAGTTTTACCATATAATAACAAAAACAAGAACTGCTGGTGCATTTCTCCTTCTTTCATTTCCTCACTTCTTTCATTATGATTCAACCCAGTGTGGACACTATTGAGCAGATCCTTGTCCTCTCATGCAGTGCCTTGATGTGGGTGGTCACAGATCCATTCCATGATACTGTATTTGATCTCTACTAATACTGAAAAAAGGCATCAAATTCCAGGACAGTACCTTTGATGGTGAAAAATATTTGTACACTGTCAGTCGAAGAAATATTGAAGGAATTGATCAAGAAGACAGACATATTTGGGGAAAAATAATGATAAATTTATCAGACTATTTTTTAAAAAGCTTTTCTTTAAATGAGAAAAAGAAAGAATTATTTTTTTTATATCCACAAAATCAATGGGCAGAAAGTTCAATAGATTTTTTGACTCCGATGAAAAGAAATTTTCACAAGTAAAATGACTTTTCTAATTAACTAATGAATTCTCTGATGGAAGAAGATGTTCAAAAGAAACTAGGCAAAAATGCAGCCCATGAAAGAGCTTCGTGTGTCAATTAAGACTCACTTCTCTGGATTAATTGACTTCGGAGACTCCTTTGATTCTATCGCAATGCAAAAATTTTACAATTGTCATATATCTGGAAGAAACAAGTCTTGATATATATGAGTCACTAATAAACTGTAACCGCAGAAAATAAAAACTTTAAGAGTTAAATGTAAGCCCTATGCATTTCATTCATGGGCTTAAGGCAGTAGAAATAAAATCTAGGAGCAACTTTAAGAGGCTCAACAAACTATGAAAAAGAGACGCCTGTGCTGACAAGAATGAATGATAAGCGATAATGCTGAGAACAATGACAGACTGTATGGGTTCTCAATTAGCTACTGTTGTTTAAATCCAGTCTTTCCTGGATGGGAAACCTTGGCTATACCATTTTCTTACAGTTTTAGTCAACAATAAGATTAGGAAAATCATTTATTTACCTAATGGTTATGATTAAAATTAAAAAGATCCTATAGAACAATAGATTAGTTCTAGAAACAAAGTCACGTGAACAAAGCCATGTGAGTGTGATTTATAATAAAAATGAAGAAATGCAGAAGTGTTCACATGAATGTGTGATTTTAAAATCTCTGTTGCTAAGAAGAGATGAGTATGGTAGTATACAACAAAGGGTGAGTATTTGATGTCAGTATTGTATTTATTTATTTGATACTAACCTTCTGGATTAGTTAAATATGCCAATAATAATTTATATTCTGTTGTTATCAATACTGATGAAAGAGAGAAGCATAGAGAATTTAAGTCTTCGAATTTTTAGGTGTCATCTAACTTTAAAAAATATTTTATTTATTCATTTTCAAGCAGAGAGATAGATAGAAAGAGAGAGAGAGAGAGAGAGAGAGAGAGAGAGAGAGAGAGAGAGAGAGAGAGAGAGAGAGAACACCAGGGCCACCACCTTGTGGGTCCCGAGGAATTGAACCTGGGCCTTAGGCACTGGAGGCAAGTGCCTTAACCGCTGAGCCATCTCTCCATCCCTCATCTAACTTTTACAAAAGCTGAAGCTTAACCTGAAGGAAAGGTTTCATGCATGCATCTTTTCTCCTTCCTGTAGCTAAGGTAATAATGTCAACGGATGACCCGAGGCTAAAAGTCATCAGGCAGCCCATGGAGTTAATAAATTATGTCACTGACTCATATATTAAACGAGAGTTGATTATATGTATAAATTATAGGTTAACTAAAAATGAATTTGTATTATAAAATATTTCAACTGGGTGATCTGATGAGATGAAAATAAACCATAAAAGAAAAAATATTCAAGCAAATATGAAAATGAATATTGTGAAATGTTCAGCATCGATTTATTAGTTTCCTCGCTAGTGTAAAAGAGTGTGTTTCATATTATTCCTGATGGGGAAATTACAACAGAAATGTTTTGTTTTTTTGATTCAGAGCAAGGACACCTCCTTTATCAGTCCTCTTGGCCTGTCTACACTAAAGCATCGTCTATGATAAATAGAAGATAACAAAAAATGATACCTTTGAATAATTCCATGGAAAAGAAGTCCATTTGTCTTTAAGCAATACATTGAATATATTTCTTATAGCTTTGGCTTTTGGACCCAGTAACACAGGCCTGATTTAAAAATTATAAATAAATAAATAAATGTAAAAGTTGCTGCCTGGTTTTTTTCTTGCCTTCTTTCCTGCACCTCTTTTTAATGTAAATGTTAATTGCACCACTTCACTCAGCAATTTTGCCTCCACTAACTAGGGAGTAATCATGACCAGAGATTGACTGACTTATGGTCTAGTTCATTTGACCTTGATGGTGACCTCAGGTAATTTTCATAACCCTTTCAGCCTCAGTATCTGCAGCTGAAAAATAGATGTTAGTCCATCCTTCATTGTTTTCGAGAAGATTACAGGATCCCACAAAGTGCTTTTAATAAAACCATGGAGGTATTCTAAATTTTGTCTTTATACCAGAATGGGTCATCACTGCATCATTAGTTCCAAACACTCATAACTTCATCCTTCACAAATCTAATGGTCAGGAGATGAATGATCTCTTAAAGCACTTACTGAGTACAGATAGAAACTAATCAAAAACAAAAGCATGGTTTTGGATTTGTTATGACTCCCATGAAGATATAATCCTTTATGTTGTGAAGGATACTTTTCTAAATATTCCATAAAACAAATTTGTTGTTGCATATACTCTTACTAAACATTTTTTGTGTTTTCTGAAAAAGCTATATGTTTTTGTTATTATTTACCGGGGGGCGGGGGAGAAAGAAACTTCAATTTTGACTCCCAGGAAAACCAGAGTATATTTCACATTCACATTTATTCCACGAGAATTTTTCTCTTGTGAATACTCTATTGTGTAAATATCCTGTCACAATGTGGATTCAATCTATGACATCCAGAGAATTTATTATTTTTAAAATTTATAATATAGTTACATTTAATTTGATATTATAAAACGAGTTTAGACATTAATTAAATATTTTTTCTATGAAACATAAATATGCCCTAAAGTTATATGATATATTTGTGATGGTTAAGATTTGTTGTCAACTTGACCTTTTTAATAATCGTAGGTGGGTCTCTGATGTTGTTCACAGGAAGGCAGCCCTCTCAGTAGGGGGCAGGATATAAAGTGGTTCAGGAAAACTACAAATGGACATCCCTTCTTCAGAGGGCAGTGCAGGAAGGAAATTCCAGAGACTCGGAAAGTCAACAATTCTGGGATAGGGCTGCAAGAACCTGCCCTAAGGCTATATAAAAGGGGAGAAAAATCTCTCCCCTCTGCCAATTTTTCTATTCTGTGTATGGTGCTGGTGATGGGGTTTTCTCTCTCTGCTTGGACCTGTGAAAGGGGGCCAGCCTTGTTCACCATTATGGAACCTCCACTGGATCTGTAGCTTCAATAAATCCTTTCCTCCCATAACTGTGTCTGATTTGGAGATTCATTCCAGTGGCATGTGGCTGACAATAACAATATTATATTCATAAACAATGAACAGACAATAAATGCTCATTACTGGTGTAGATGTATTATAGTGATAGCTACAGGGGCTACTTCGTAGTGATTGTGGAAGTATTCATTAAAGGTTTAACAAATCTAGAAGTTTCCCTAAACAGGTAAAAATATCAAAATGTTAAAAGAAATCTTGTTAATAAGTTTGCCAAAGATATCTCTTTTTGTTTTGATTTCTCTGTTTCCTAATTTTATGAAAATATATTAATCACTAAAAGTATAAAGAGTTTTGAGACAAATCTAATATGGAAGGTGGAAAGCCTGAGGCAATTTGTGTTCTTTTAATGTGGTGTTTAATATGTTTAAGATGGTGGGATCTCTTTGTTTGGAACCAAGCATAGGCAAAGTACATTTAGAATGATACCTGAGTTCTGATATACGACTATTGGTCAAAATGGTCCCAAGTCCACAAAGCACTAAATGTTATTCAAGAAATATTTGAGAGCAAATCTGACAATCATAGTTAGCTATATTAATTGTAGAGCTTTCCAAAAATTGGAATTCATTATCTTACATAACTGAATTGATGATTACAGCACCTTCAGTATAAGTAGATGATGTACTAGGGCTTTTCTTATTGAATAAAGTGGATCGAATGACTCAACTTCACTCACAGTTCTTACACGTGATATCTTGCCTTGAACTCAAGTCTTTGTATTTGCACTCTGGGAACATGGTGAGCCAAGTGGCTCGTTTTTACTTTTTTAAAAAATATTTTATTTATTTATTTACTTGAGAGAGAGTAAAGAGTCAGAGAGAGAGAGAGAGAGAGAGAGAGAGAGAGAGAGAGAGAGAGAGAATTCCAGATGCACGCACCACCTTGTGCATGGGGCTTTACATGGGCATTGGGGAATTGAACTACGGTCCTTCTGCTTTGCAGGAAAATACTTTAAGCACTAATCCATCTCTCCAGCCTATTTTTTAATATTTGAAATATTTATTTACCTATTTTAGAGACAGAGACAGAGAGAGAGAGAATAGACATGTCAGAGCTTCCTGCCTTTGCACATGAGCTCCAAATACATTTGCCACATTATGCGTCTAGCTTTGCATGGGCAATGGGAACTCAAACCTAGGTCATTAGGCATTGAAAGCAGCCAGCTTTAACCACTGAGCAATCTCTCCAGCTATCTATCTATCTATCTACCTATCTATCTATCTATCTATCTATCTATCTATCTATCTATATGTGTGTGTATCTCCATATATATATGGCTGGAGACATATGCATATATATGTATATATGTGTTTATCCATATATATTTATATAACTTGCTCTTTATTTTCCCCTCTTATTCTCTTTAAGCTCCTCCTCCATCCTATTACCCACTTTTATACAAAATAAATAGATTAGTGTCTGTATAGTAGTGCACATGATCTAAATATTTGTCCAATAAAGAAAGTTGCAATATTTCAAATAAGCTTGAAGAATATAAGATTGTGGATGCTCTTTATGAAAAACATCCTTCATCTTTATGAACATCTTTAATCATCTTTAAATATATCTTTATGTATTTATTTACCTTTTCATAAAAACAATATATCAAACCCTTCTCTGATGATGTGAGAGAGACGTGAAAGTTGTCAGAATCAAAACGGAGTTGCTTGTGTCACCCTTGCCAAAAATAAACAAATAAATAAATAAACTAAGGCAAGGTGGTTAGGAATAAAACATTTTCATATATGATTGCCTGGTCATTACTATCACAGGAGATTTCCAGAATCACACACTTGCATAGAGGCTACAACAACCTTATACTAAAAGTACTTCCTCAAGGATATCTGGCTGCTCAACTCTGAACTAAAACCACTCATTTTATTAAACACTTTGACCAGGATTATTGCTTCCTAATATTGGATGCCATCATCATTTTTGCCTTCAAACGCTTCCCCTTGGGTGGATCTCTTTGGACGTGCTGATGGTTTACCATTCCAGTGTTCTGCTAGTTTCAAGCAAATATCATCATTCTTCAAAGCATCTCTACCTCTTATCTTGTTTATTTATGTTGACAATGGGAAAAAAACTTTATTTTCACGCCAACAACTAGTCTCATTCATATGTGAATAGGACATTACTTCTACTCCTAACACTAAAGGCCCTTGTATTTCTCATTTCTTTCCTGTCAGTTACACTGCCCAGAGCCAAGCAGAAGCCCACCAGTGACTGGCTGTCTATAAGGTACATTCTGCAATCCCATGTTCTTTGATACTGGCAGCAGGCCTTCAAAATTGGCTCTGTCACTTTAAATATAATAGACAATAAATCATCCCTCTGAGACAGCCCCTGAGGAAAACAGGAGGAAAAAAAAATAGAAATAGCATTTAAAAGCCCTTTTCTATTACATGCCTCTGGGGAGCTTTTAAAATTGGAGCTCCTTGAAAGTGAATTTTATGCTTTTGGGGGCTTTTAAAAATGTTTCTAGAATTAGCCTTGCAATTCCATGACCAAATCTTCCATTAGATCCTTTAACCTGGGGGCTTTTATTATGCTGGCATTATCAGAGTTGATGACTTGCTCTGTGTCTGTCCCTGGTGTCCCCTCGCCCACCAAGCTCAATCTTCCTTTGCCTGTGTTTCTCTCCTCTTCCTCCCTCTCTCTCTCTCTCTCTCTCTCTCTCTCTCTCTCTCTCTCTCTCTCTCTCTCTCTCTCACTGCCGGCTTGTTAGCTCTTTCCATATTTGCCGATTTAGAATTTTTTAACTTCCTCCTCCTATGGTGGCTAGACATCACTAAACACATCCACCTTGTTACTAGTGATTTAAAAAAAATGAAAGAAAAGAAAAGGTTAGAGAGATTGCTTAATGGTTAAGGCACTTGCCTGCAAAGCCTAATGACCCGAGTTTGATTCCCCAGTACCCAAGTAAAGCCAAATGCACAAAGTGGCTCATGCATCTGGAGTTTGTTTACAGCACCTGGAGGCCCTGTCTGTCTCTCTTCTCTCTCTGCCTGCAAATAAATAAAAAAAAAAACATTTAAAAAACAAAAAATAAAATATGAAGAAATTGAATTTATTGTACTTTGAAATAAAATATAGATCAAACCATTTTTTTTAAATGATAGATACAAACTGATAAAACAGAGTTGAACAAAGAGCCAAGGTTGGGCTGGAGAGATGGCTAAGTGGTTAAGGCACTTGCCTCTGGTGCCTAAGGCCCTGTGTTCAATTCCCCAGGACCCACATGTCAGACCCATAAGGTGGTAGCCCTGTGTGTTCTCTCTCTCTCTCTCTCTCTCTCTCTCTCTCTCTCTCTCTCTGTGTGTGTGTGTGTATTTCTCTGCTTGAAAATGAATAAGTAAAATATTTTTTAAAAAAGAGCCAAGATTTTCATGAAAAATGGAATTCCCCAAATCATACCATTGCTCCCAATGGAACCAGCACCGAGCTAAGATCAATGACATCTACGTAGCATGACGTGACCTGCTGAAACAGTTATGGTTCAATGGCCTTTATTATCATTTTCAAATTAAAAAATCCATACTGAACAAAACACAGTTCATCTTAATATTAAAAAGGAAGCCCCGTAGAGGTAAATTTCAGAACAGCCAGTGACTCTTGAAGGCATTTGCCTGTCTCCCGACACCCCCTCTTCTGTCAGGAAGGGGGACAGTAATGCAACTCCATATTGAGTTGGTGTCTTGTGATAAATTGGGAAGGCTGAAGTATGAAGCAAAAAGCAGCCAGAAAAATTATTCTGACACCTTTGGATTTATAGACTTCCCAGTGTCCTTAATGGCCATTCATCTCACCTGGCCTGCCAAAGCCACTGCAGCTACCCTCTGGGTGACTGCTTATTACACACAAGGCAGCAATCAAATTATTGGAGGGAATTTATGGAGATAAAGAGAGCTGGCCAAGTCAGTGTTTCTCATAGCGCTTTCTATGAAACATCAGTCTCAGGAGAAGCTCTGAAAGGGTCCCTTAGGCACATAGGTATGTGTGCCCTCACCCCTGTGGAGAGTATATTAACATATAAA
>PVHP010019929.1:0-31246 GCA_004024765.1 Zapus hudsonius
CTCTCTCTCTCTCTCTCTCTCTCTCTCTCTCTCTCTCTCTCTCTCTCTCTCTCTCTCTCTCTCTCTCTCTCTCTCTCTCTTTCTCTCTCTCTCCCTCTCTCTCTATCTCTATCTCTCAAATAAATAAAAAATATTAAAAAAACAGGGAAAACCTCCTAAAACACCCAAAGGACATAGTTCTGTTTAAGATATTAAAGCAAAAATAAAAGCAAGTATAGAGAAAGGTGTTTCTCATCCCAAAGTGGACACCAAGTTCGTTGACATTTTCTGTCTTCATTTCTGTAACAGATATCTGGCTGTCTTTTTTTTTTATAACTCAAAATGAGAACTTCTCTACTTTGTTTGATAAACGTCCAAGTTCCATTGCTAAGAATGGGTTTTCTAAAATGCCTGTTTAGGGTTTAAAGTGGAACTCCACACTCCAGTTTGTTTTAAGTACTGAGGGAATATTATGGTTGGAGAGCATAGTAGTGCTCAGACATGGAAATGGTGAAGCAAAAGTATTAACAAGTGAAATAAACTCAGCATTTTAATTTTAAAAGAACATATACACACCAAACACCAAAGAGGTGCGCTGAATTGTATGAGATTCCATCAGACATAAATCCCAACACAGGAATGGTGTGTGACTTTAATACGCCCCTATCAATAGATAGATTATCTAAGCAGAAAGACAAGAGAATCAATCAAACTAAATAACACCATAGATCAAATGTACTTAAGAGGCATCTAAAGAATAATCCATCCACTCTGCAGAATACCCATTCTATCTCTAACATGGATTAAATATTAGGACACAGAGCAAATCTGCACAAAATTGGGAAAATCTGGTCATTTTTCTAATGACTTAGTCAAATGACTTGATACATGAACACACAGAGCCTGTCAGAGGATCTCTGTCACTAAACTCTATTCCTGATTTACTATCAAATTCCTAAGGAAACAGATGCACTGTAATGGTCCAATGTAATGATAATAATTCTGCACAGCAAATGCTAACATTTATAACGGGATTTAAAGTGCAAGCATTTGATTCGTGTAGCTTACAAGTCCACAGGTAGTCAGAGTTTTGTGGAACTCGGTCTCAGCTGGATTTACTCAAGTTCAGGGTGCCAGCAAGAGATTGCTGATCTTGGCTCCTCACTGGTGTGTCTGTGTTCTACGGGCATCTCATCTCCTGCTTGGAAATGGTGGCTTTGCAAAGACACGTTTTGCTCATGGTGATACCAACAGTGTTAGCAGTGAACAAACAGAAGAGAAAAGATCTCCTGATGCTTTGGCATAGAATTGGCACTGAAACATTATCACCTCATTCTGTTGGCACAAGGAAATCATTTAATCAACTCAAAATCAGGAAGCAAAGAAAGCCTGGCCACAGCAAGCGGGAAACTGTAAAGACCCATAATAAATGGAGTAGGAAGGATCATGGTACATGAAGGAGGGACAATCATGTCACCAAGCAAGGCTTGCATATGTCTTTGTTTTCCTCACCTTCCATAGTTCTTTTTATTTAAAAAAAAATCTCACAATAAAAACATTTTTAAAAGATCATAACATCATCTAGAGATGAAGGACAGTTATTGCAATATTATACTAACACACTTTTGTACCCACTTTTGGGTAATGTGTAAAGTCTAGTTTTAAAAAAAGTTCCAAAACAGAGTTCAGAGTTTATTAGTTCATTCACACGTGTTAGCTTAATAAGAAAGCCAGTGTAATGTGACCAATTCAAATTGAGGAACACTTTCTCAGAATATCTGCTGCATTACAGATTGTGGAAACATTTTCACGTGTATTGAACCTATTTGGAAGTCTGGTTCACCATCCCTCATTTGGGTGGGAGGGGGAGAATGATATGCAATACATATAAATTACCTCAGCCTGCACCTTACAAATAGTTAAACACTAAGTAAATCTTGATTTTCATTTCTCCACATTTGTCAAGGTCCAAATATTTGTCATCTCATATGTAAGAAGTTATTTAAAATCTGGTTTCTTGAATACAGAAGGAGTTTGACATCCTTAGCTTTTGATCAGTGATCTCATTTCATTCCAGGGCAGATTTGCTGAAACAGTAACGGATTCATGTTAAAATTGGGGACAAAGGCATCATAGTGAGAAGTTGAATGATATTGAAAGCATGAAATCATTGCAAATCAGAGTAGACAAAACACCAGACAGATGTCTGCCATGTCCTCATAAAAAAAGTAAAGGCATGTGAGGTGCTACATACCCACAAGAGGCGAATAAGCTTCTTGCCATTCAAATATTATGCTTTATAGTTAAGAATATATCGGTCTCAAATCTACCTACAGTTTCACTTACAAAAGCAAGTGTGATTATATAGCAAGCTGTGATTATAAAGAAACTGTAATGGCTCTTGTATATCTTGAGGAAGAAAAGCACTAGACAGGGACAGAGGTAACAAGAAGAGGGGAGAGAGGGGACAGAAGAAAACGTAGAATGAACGCAGGAAGGAGGTTATGCTGGGGGAGAGCACAATGGAAGGGCTGGGAAGACGGCAAAGGTACACAAACAGCACATTTTGCCTGGAAACAGCATGATGAAGACTAATGCCAATGAAAAATAAGTAATTAAAAGGAAAGAAAGAAAAGGATCACTGAAGGTTCTTGGAAGAAAATGAAATCTTCCTCATCAAAATCTGAAAGGTTATGGAACCCAAACTAATGAAAACAAAGGGGATTCTCTGCACATCAACAAGGGCATGGAGGGAAACGTGGTCCGCCTCTCCAGCGCCTTCTTACTGCTTCCAGAGCCCTCAGGAGAACTGCGTAGGAGAAGACTTTTTCCATAAAATTATCTCCCCACAGTGTTTTCACCTCTGAAGCCTGGGCCTGTCTTTTGTCTTGTCACCTGCCTAGAATTTATGGTTTTGTCTAAATACTCTTCAAAGCTGACTCCTAAACTACCACTGCTTATCTCCTTGTGATCTGGACTGTCCCTGTTAGCGAGCCTGCTGGTTTTCCACTTGTTCATCTGTCTTTTGATGCAGAATTCTGTTCCAACTAAGAATTTATGATGGCAGAGGAAAAGGTATATATTTCTCCAGTCAATGGTGATTATTACGATGCAGTTTAGTATCTTGAAAGATATGATCCCAGCCCCCGATTCTCTCTCTGCTAAGTCTCTCTCATGGTAATCCTAAAACTCTTGAAAATCTCTTATATATATGACTTTGTTTTGGCTTCTCCCAGCATTTCTGCTTTGATGCTCTCTCTCTCTCTCTCTCTCTCTCTCTCTCTCTCTCTCTCTCTCTCTCTCTCTCTCTCTCTCTCCAATGAGTTGCTCTGATAAGTTCTGTCTTATCTCCTGGCTCTTACATATTACAAATTTTTAATTTTTAAATCATATAAATATGAACTTTAAACTGCAGGAAAATGAACCAAACTAGCAAAGTCTCTCATATCCCACAAACAAATCGTACATCTAAGGTAGAAAATCTTGTTGTATTTATAAACCTTGCCCTGTCATGATTGTAATACTTTTCTATTATATGAAAACTGTATGTGAATATATTTTAGTGAGCATGCAATATTAATATAAAATATTTTCTTGAATTATACTGTTCAGTTTGGGCCCTTAGGGCACTTCCAATCTTTCATGATTATAAAACAATGGAATCGCATTTTGATGATATTGATTTTTTTCACAATAAATATTTTAATATATTACTCTAACAGAATATGAATGTTTGAAGGTATTTGACGCATTTTTCTCTTAAAAATTCAAAAGCCTTGATCAATGTACAATTTGACTACATTAAAAGGATACAAGTTTTCACTTTGTCTTCACTTATAACATTTAAAAATTTGGTAAACTATTCAAGTGTAATAAACTGAACACACAATACCACTGTCATTGACATAATTTGCATTTATTTGATCACTGGTGATTTGGTACATTTCCCATAGTTTCAAATTAGTAAGGCATACTGTGAAGTGTGAAAAAGAACGTTTCACAAAGAAATGATGAAAGGATTTTTCACGAACATATACAGATTCTCTGTGACTTATTTTTTGCTCATTTTAAATCCTTTCCATCTATTTTTGAAGAAGTCAAACATCACAGTATCCTGGGATAATTGGAAAGTGCTAAGTTTTATAAATAGTAGTATTCATATTAAAACTGGAAACAATTTATCTGCATTCTCTCAAAAGATCAAACACTGAAGAATGAACATTGGTTTCCAATGTTATAAGGTTTCCCACACAAAATGTTGTATTTATCCTTTTGGTTACTGTAATGAAATGTGAGTGAGATTAACTTTAAGAAGAAAAATAGTTTGTCTGGCCTAACCTCTAGGGAACTGAAAGTCCAAATAGCATAATGCTCATGAGAAAGGGTTCTTGGCAGATGTCAGGAGCACATGCAGGAGGGAGAGATCCGTAGCATGAAACAGGAAGCCAGAAAAACAATGGGATCCCATATCCCTCACAGGGTCATGCTTACCTTTGTCCTTTGTACCTCTCATTATGTCCCATCCACAGTGCTAAAGGTCCCATCACTTCCAATGCTACAACCCTAGTGACCACTTCCAATACATGAACCTATGTGAGAGACACATTTGAGCCAAACCATAGGGAAGCTTACAACTCAGATTCCAAGCAAAAGAGAAGAATGGGAGCTCCAGCTCTCCCTCCCTTACATATAAAATTTCCATGACAACGTTTTCCCACTTATTGAATTCAAGTGCCATCAAAAGCCATCAAAGTCTAAATAACCATTAAATCCAGATCTCTTTAGAATTCAATTTAATTTTTTGTATGAGATTCACTCCATAAAATACAAAGGCATTAATGCTTTCATGAAATGCATGTCCACTCTCTAGTATCTACCTGTGACTGAGAACAGAGAGTGGGGGGGAAGCATATTGGTGGTTTGCCTACTGGAACATTTGCCTTCTCATTGCTGGGACAAAACCCCTGACAGGAAATAGCTTGTGGAAGGGTTTATTTTGACTTAGAGTTTCAAAAGGAGGTTTTATCATGTCAGGGAAAGTCATGACAAGAGCAAGCAGTCAAGCAGGCATCTACTCTCCATAGCATCAGAAAGGAAGTTGTCTCAGTCATCAGCTTGGAGCTGGGCTGTGCGACCCCTAAGTCTGCCCCCAGCTCTATGACTTACTTCTCCAGAAAGGTTCCACTTCCTGAAGGTTCCACCAGCTGGGGATAAAGTATGAGTCTTAACCATAAACATGTAAGGCTATGAGAGACATTTTACATTATTACATTAAACCACAACACCTACCTATGCACTAAATTTCACAATTTTCTATAGGATAAGTTTAAATCTTCATTAATGGATGCCTATTTTAACTTTTTTTCTTAGAGATATAATAATGGGTAACACTTAACTAAGCATTTAAGTGTCAGGAAACTTTTCTAAACATGACGTGTCTAGAGTTTGAGTTATTGTGACCAGATAGCAGCTAGAGATGGACTCACATAGTAAGACTCCAGGCTCTTACATGCCTCCTTCTTTTCTCCTCTAATAATGAAAGAATGTGTCCTTTTTCTTTGCTAATTTGAAGATGTAATATTCATCTAATTATTTGGCAAAGTAGATGAAAAAGAAATTTAACAAACCTCCTCTTTGAGTTAAAACATGTTTATTTATTTCTGCAGAAGAGACAGCATGGGTGTACCAGGGGCTCTTGACATTGCAAAGGAACTCCAGATGCATGTGTCATTTTGTGCATCTGGCTTCACACAGGTACTGAATTGAACCCAAACCAATCAGGCTGTAATCATGCACCTGTACAATAATGGAGAGTTTATTTATTGCTGTTTCTACAATAATAAAGTTTTCTTTTAGAGCCTGGCATCTCAGAGCCTCTATACCCATAGTTACAGCCCTGTCTCTCCTGTCATGTTCCACATCACATTCCTTCTTCTTTCTGGATTCATTTTACTCTGCCGTCTACCTCCTCCCCACATGGGAACAAGAGGACAAGATTTTCATTAATTTTTGTTCATAAGATGTAGTTGTCATCACAGCTGACCAATTTATGGCATTTTGACAACTTCTACGCCCACTTTTTAAAAAGTGTGCTCAGGCTGGGAACATAGCTAAACTGTTAAAAGTTCATGATAAAAAAGCTTTCTGTCCTGGACTCAGTTCCCCAGGACCCATGTGGGGACCAAGCTGCACAAAGTGGCACATGCATTTGGCATTCATTTGTAGTGTCAAGAGTCTCTGGGTATACCCATATGATTCTCTCTCTTTCCCTCTGTTTCTCTCTTTCTCTCTCTTAAAAATGTTTTGTAAAATCTAAAATAAATGAATAAGTAAATCCTGTGCCCTCTTTGCATTGTATCTTCCCCTTTTTGGTTGACATTCCTGGCTTGGAGTTACTTGTATTAGTTTTCCAGCTTGTGTGGTCTTTCTCTGCCCACTCCTTCAATGTAAGAGTTTTCAAACATGGTGCTCTTTCATTTTCTTTGCACTCAACATTTCATCTCCAAATAGTTCTTCTACCATGTCATTGAAAGTTGTAATATTAATCTATACACTGACATCTTCAAAATTTGAATAGAAAACTACCTCTCTCCTGGGTTCATTTAGTGAACTATTTATGAAACTCTTCCCCCAGAAGAATATTTAATTATGTCCAACATAAATCCCTGAAATCTCATCAATTTCTACCAAAATAAAATAGAAAATTATATTAATGTCTAGGACAACAAAATTACACTATCAGTAAAATCATTGAAATTTGCTAATCAAGTCAATTAATGGGATGATAAAGTAATCCGGTTGTGAGTATGTCTAACTCTTCAGTTGCATGGCCAGGATAAAAATATAATAGTATTTTAGTTGAACAAATCTCTTCTTTTCTTGACTACTTAACATTTGCTAGTTATTTTCTATAGTTGAAAGAGACTCAGAATTATAGTTTTCTTTTTTATCCATACATACAAGAAACACTGAACATTTGTAATCATGTAGTATTTCCAGGCAATTATTCAAGACCTCTAGCTGGAACTCTTGCAGCAAACATTATCTGTGAATACACTGTCATTCATTAACATATCTCTAAGAGGCATACATATTTCAAAGAGGCTTGTGAACATCATGTTTAAACGTTTAAAGGTGTGATGTTTAATTTGTTTGCTTTGGAAATATTTTATTCTTAATCTTTTATATATAATAATTGCTTTAGAAGATTCTACCAGTACTTTCATATTTCACTTCATGGTAAATATTAAGAAGTAAAGTTATTTTGTCAACAATCTTGAGCTTTACTTAATTATGTTCTTAGATAGAATGTTTTGGGGAAGAGTTTTCTTTGGTAATGCTCAAATGAGATACAGAATATAAAGAACAAATGTAAAACAACAAAAGTACATAATAAAAATAATATATCCAAGGACATGTCAAAAAAGTGTGCACCTGTTGCCAACAATGTACGCTGGTCTAAAGATAGCATCTTCAAAAAATGGTGCTGGATAAATTGGATGAACACGTATAAAAAATGAAAATAGATCCACTCCTTTAACGATGCACAAAAATCAACTCCAAGTGGATCAGGGGCATCAATATAAATCCTCTAACCCTGAGCACCCTGGAAGAAAAAATTGGAGGAACTCTACATAAGATAGGAGTAGGGGAAAACTTCCTGATCAAATCTCCAGTAGCCCAGGAAGTACAACAATCACTTAACTAATGGGACCTGATCAGGCTCAAAAGCTTCTGTATGGAAAAACATACCATACTCAGAGACAATAGACCCCCATCAAACTGTAAGATGATTTTTGTCAGCTATAACTCAGACAGGACTAATTTTCAGAACTTACAGAGAACTCAAAATAATAATAATAAATCAAACAGCCCCCTCACAAAGTGGGACACTGATCTCAACAGAGAATTCACAGAGGAGGAAACACAAATGGCCTTTTCTCACTTGAGAAAGTCCTCAGCATCCATAGGCATCAGGAAAATGCAAATAAAAACTACAGTGAGATTCCACCTTACCCCAGTCAGAATGGCAATCATAAAGAAATCCAAAAATAGTTGCTGGCAAGGATGTGAGGGAAAAAGAACCTTCATTCACTGCTGGTGTGATTGCAAGCTTGTTCAACCATGTTGGAAAGCACTGTGGAGACTCCTCAACAGAATGGAGCTACCAATGGACTCAGTCATCCCTCTACTAGGCATTTACCCAAAAGATGTCACACCCCGGCACAGAGGCATTGGTGCAACTATGTTTATAGCAGACCAATTCATAATAGCAAAGAATTGGAATCAACCCAAAAGTCCATCCATGGAGGAATGGATAAAAAAAACCTGTGGTATATTTATATGATGAAATTCTATTCAGCTGAAAGGAAAAGTGACATCGAAATTTAGAGAAAAATGGTCTGATTTGGAGCAGATCTTACTAAGCGAACTCTCAAAAGAACAGAGTTGAAAGCCACATATTCTCACTCATATGTGGATCGTAACCAGGTTAACCAAAAACTATGCAAACCAGTCAGGAGAAGTGAGAGTTTGTGAAATAGGGGTAAAGAATGGGGGAAGGGGGAGACATTCATTAAGCTAAACCTATAATTATTTGAAATCATAAAACCCTTACATACTGTAAACTATTGAGAAAGACGTGGGCATTGTCTGGCAAGAGGGGCAGTGAACAGAAGGGGAGAGAGTCTAAGCCCATGAAATATTGATCAGTCCTGCAACCCCTGGCCCCAGTCACCAGCTCCTTCCCTCACTGAGCTGTTGTCCAAAGTGGCCCATGGGGTCCCAAACACAAGACAGAATTCTGTCAAAGCATTTGAATACCCACACAAGACCTGAGGTAAGATCCTGTTGTTGAAAAAAACACAGAAAGCCATTGATCAGCACCAAAAGACCCTGTGAAGTCCAGAATGGTAACCACCCCCAGATGGTAGCTAGTGCAGAGCTGGAAGGCACTGCATAAGCTGCCAGGGGAAACTGGTCAATGATAGAGTAAACAGAGACCACTGATATGAAATGCAGTCTGCTGCAACGAGTAGGCTGAACACACTTCCTACAGAGAGAGAACCGTGAACCAAGAAATGAACACTTGTGCAATGGAGGAACCAAAGCCTGGGCGAGGCAATCAACAGCTTTTAATTTGGCCAAGTAATCCACTCAGTGACTGGGAGCCCTTAACTGGAACTGGGGACTCAGGGAGAAATACACTGGGAACCAAAATCTTGGGCCTCCAAAGAGAAATCCACTTTACAAGTGATTTACAAAGAGGCTACTCACAACAGAATCTAGCCAATTCAGAAATGTGTATCTCAGTTAATCTATACTGATCTCACTCTCCAATGGAGATTCTGATTGTATTTTTCATGAGGCAGTGTGAGAGCTGTGGTCTTTCCAACACTACCAACGAGCCACAGGCTGATAGCTGACATCCTGGCAAGAGATGAGCCACACCAAACCTACAGTGGAGGATCCACATGGAACCCCACAGAGAGTGATGGGATAAGCAGACCTATAACCACAGCCAATCAGTCAACCCAGGACAACCCAGTGAGACAGACACCAATGATTTTCAACACAACCTAAAGCAGAAGTACAGAGGCCCCTAAGACCTCAACAATAAAGCAGCCTTAATCCTCACCCACCATGACTCAGGGAACTGAGCAGAAGAGGGAGCAGAAAGATTGTAAAACACATGTTGTGTGGGGGACTATCCAGAGACATTGCCCCCCTCAGTAACAACATACAAATGGGGTAGAACCGGGTTGACTCCTAGACTATTCACAACCCCTTATCCCATGGACTGATCTAGTCTGCCCACAGAGGAGGATACCCAGCTGATTGGGGACAGGGAAGAGGTAAATCGGGGAAATGGGGACACCAACACATTATTTGCTCATTCAGTGTATCTAACTCTAGATAATAATGATAAAAAAATTTGTACACCTGTAAGTAAAATGACTGACTCATCAATGACTGAAAATACTAGCTAATAATTTATCTGTCACTTTACCTTTTTGTAATCAAATACTGGACTTTGAACATGGGACTTTTTTAATGCCGTCTACCCCATGAATGTAAAGCTGGTTCTTCCTTCTCCAGAGAGAAACTGCTCTTCATCCCTCAAGGACACTCTCCACCCATCTCCCCTTTTCACAGTGCTCAATAGCAGATCTTGGCAGATATCACCACCTTCAGATGTTCCAACACCACTTCTCCCACTACTACCATTGATCTTCTGATCTGATTACCTACCTGTTTCCTCTTCTCCTTAGATTCCAAATGTTCCAAGAGCATATGTCGTTCTTTTCTTTACTTCTAGTAAAAATGCATAAAACATAATAAGAAAGTGTCTTCTGAATACAAAGTGAATGAATGAATGAAAAAGTAAATGAAAATACATAAACAATGAGTATCCATATGCGTTCATCTATATATGTGAATATATGCATATTTATACATGTATGTAAATGATAGATGATGATAATACATGGTAGATATGTACACACACATACACACACACACCTACCTTCCAGGAGGATTTATAAAGCATTTAAAATTCTAACAAAGGTTTATTAACAAAAGAAACACACCAAAATGTGGCATGATAGATACCACAAGAATCCTAAGCAGTGACAAAAAGCTCTTACCAACATAGACTCAATGGAAGAACAGAAGGGCATAGTTACAGTAAATAAAAAGAAAGAAAATCAAGTTGAAAATCAGATGCTTGAAGAGTACCAGGCCACATCTCCTGATTAACTTTCAATCAAGAGACATAGTCAGCCGCAGACCACATCATGGAAGGGCGCTAGAGAATAAATAACCTGTCTGACTGTCTTTTACTACTTGTCTCTATTCTTTTGATGGTAATTTTTTTGAAGGCCTAGGGCCCTGTGATTCTCTTGATGCCACCCAAGGACAATAGTGCTCTGAAGACAGTCTGCACAGAGAAAGATGGAGGGTGAGTCTATATGGTAAATGGAGAGATCTCACATCACAAAACACACCATTGTGTGTTAGACACATACCATCTTGAAGTATAGCCCCACAAACAATTATGCCATCTTCCTCCTTCCCTTTCCCTAGGTCCTGAATAAATTGAAAAATAAAGCTCCTCTTTCAGTAAGAGAATTGAAAAATCAAACTATTTGTTTTCATTCCGGGAGAAATCAGATTGAGAGATATAACTTTAAGTCTATATTCAAATTTGATCTTCAAATACTGAGTCTTAAACTAAAAGGCTCATTCATCTATTCATGAAACCCTAAACTGAGAGAGTCCCGTGGGGTGCAAATGTATCATAGCAGGATTTATGTGTTCATCACACAAACTGGTCCCAAGAGAAAAGGCAGCATAAGCACGAACATCCAGTGACTCTTCACAAGCTTAAAAACCAGATCGACCAGATGCTGATGTATATTTAAAGTTAAGTTTTGTTCATCTTTTAAAAATGATATTTATACTGAATCCATCACATGTCCCCTACACTGTTCATGAGCATGTACCCCTTACACTGCACAGATTTTAAAATGCCCCACGTTGTAATATGCATTCATTTGTAACAGGTATCATAAATGGTTTGCCTACTGATTGATCCCCAACTCCAAGTCATCAAAAAAGAATAGACAAAACTCCTTAGTTTCAGAAGGGGAAGGGAGGTCGCAGAGGCTAAACATGGTAGCCACCGCTATCCCAGGAAGGGAGTTGGAGGGTGCTCCTCTCACCAGAATTTTTTCTCCCCGTCAAGCTGCCAGGACAATGTTGCTGAAATTGTCACCAATAAACCAGAAGACTTTTGGCATGACTGCTGCTGTATTGGACTTTCCTTCCAGCATTAGGACCTAAAATGATACCCTTCCATGTTTTACTTGGATGAAATGACAGTGAATAAGTGGTGGGTAGTCAGGATTTGGATTAATTAATTAGTATTAAGTCTCATCTTTGCAACTCCAGGCAGCCTTGGACATTATTAAACTCCAATACCTATGACTTCATATGTAAAATGATGAATCTTCTAGACCTGTATATGCTAAGATAGGGGTAAAGATGAGAAGAAACACTTAAAGAAAATTCCTGTTTTTGATTCAAACACAGGAAAAACAATTACAGTGCCTTCTAATGATATCCTCATGATAATATAGTAATATTTTACTTGGATAGATTAGATTACATATTTAGAAGTATAGCCTAATTTATAAGCACTAAATATTTGCATAGCTAATGCATATTTAAAGTATCGTTCATCCTTCTAAAATACTAAAATATAATTTTAGCATAATTTTTATATATTTTATTTTAGCACAATTATATTTTAGTACAATTTTAATGTAACATTTTTCTGCTAAAAGTGTATGATCTGGGACTGAAGAGATGGCCGAGCTGATAAGAGCACTTCTTACCCAAGCATGAGGACCTGAGGCAGCCTGTGACCACCTGAGTTTGATTTCCCCAGCACCCACAGAGAGAACTGGGCATGGCCATGCACATCATTAGCCTCGGTCTTGTGGGAAGCAGACACCAAAAAATCAATAGGCTGAAGTCAAGGAGAGATGTCATCTTAGGAAAACACCATGGATGAGTGATGTAGAGGAACAGCTGGAGCTCTACACTGGCCTCTGCAGGTGCATACATATGCATATCACACACGCATGCACAAGCACACATCATACACAAACACACCACACACTACATATGCACACACCTTGACACATTACAACATATCACTCATACTGTACACATTTAAGGAAAGAAAAGAAAGAAGACCTTTTTTATATGTGTCTTTATTTTAAGAAAATTCCTCCACTCTAGCTGTAATTGCACCTCAAAGGGAAGATCGTGACTCTTCCATCATATTCTGCTGCATGCGCTGCATGTTTCCCTTCTACTACTTATATTTTAAAATATGAATAACATCAGGGAAAGTTGAGACAATCTCAAAACAGGATAGTAGGTTATCTTGCTCCTGAATGAATGTGAAGTTTGAGAACCAAAATGTTTATTGCATCCTAAGAATATTGTTAGTGGTGGAAGGATTTTTTTAAACTTTGTCATTAACAATTTTCATACTTGCACATAATGCATTTTGATCATAACCTCCTCTCATTGCTGTCTTTTCTCTCCCTCCCCATCTCCCTTACACTGAACTCCTTCTTCTATCCAACCAGTCCCTCTTTTGTTAATATCTTTCTTGGCTTTTTGCCCTTCTTTCATCATTCATGACACGTTAATGGGCCCGATATTGCACAGCTAATGATAGTCACTGGGAGGTCAGGAATTGTTTTATTTATTCTTTTAGACACCTATAAAGGTCTCATTTTTAAATTGAAAATACATGAAACATTTCAGTAGCATGACCATGAGTATGCACTATAACAGAAAACAGACCTGACTGGCTGTTGAGCTTTTACCCTTAAAGAAATGCTTCCTTATTAGACTTGGCTGACTCCTCTATGTCTACCTAATAGTATGTGTTCTAGCAAAACTGAATACTTCTGTTTAAAGCATTATCAAGGAAGATGGAGCATGGGCATGAGGAAGGTGCCAGAAGATGCAGGTATGTCTTCCCTTGCACCACAGGAGAGACAGCCAATCATTGAGGTTGATTGTGATATACGGCATCACCTGACTTGCAATGTCCTTTGCCTGCTGTGTTGAAAGAGAAAACAAGACAGGCTTCTGTCAAAGTTCTGGAATACCCACCCCAGGCCTAAGGTAAGACCCTATTGCTAAAGAAACCACAGATTGTTGTCAAACACCAATAAGAGATCCTGCTAGATCCAGAATTGTAACCAGCTCCCAGATGGTAGCATGTGTAGCACTGGAAGGTGTGGCATGAGCAGTTTTCACAAGAATACTGAACACATGGCTATATGGAAGAGACCAGTAAGTCAAGAAATGCTCATATGAACAAGAGTGGCACTAAACCTAGGAGTGTAATCAGAAGCTTACTAATTGGCTAAGAGATCCATTTAGTGACAAGGAACCCTTAACGGCAACTGGGATCCATGGCAAAATCCTATAGGGACCAAGATCTCGGGATCTTAGGTGAAATTCACACTACCAGAGAGTTACAGAGAGGCTACACCCATTAGAATCTAGCCAAAACAACAATGTTTGTCTCATTTAACCTATACTGATCTCACTGATGGATGACCCAGTTCTACCAAGACATGGGATGATGGCTGACATCCTGGCAGGAGATGAACCACCCTACCAAAAAGGGCCCAAATGAAACCTACGAAAAGTGAGAGATAAACAGGAGACCAATCATCACAGCAAGTCTGATAACCCATGAAAGGTCAATGGAGACAGACACCAACGATACCCAACACCACCCAAAGCAGAAGTCCAGAGACACTTGAGATCTCAACAATAAAGCAGACTTAAAACTCACCCACCATGACTCAGGGAACCAACCTGAAGAGGGGATGGAAAGAGTGTAAGAGCCATGGTGGGGAAGAATATCCAGAGACATTCCACTCCTCAGCAACAACACACAAAGGGGGAAAATAACTAAATAACTGGCTATCTCAGGTGCAGTTCATAACCCCCTACTTTATGGACAGATCCAGAATGCACACCAAGGAGGGACCCCAGTGGGTAGGGAACAGAGAGGAGGGAAATGGGGACACCACCACAAGATTTGCTCATAGATTATATATAATTATTCATAATAAAGATTAATTTTAAAAAAGAGAAAGAAAGAGAACACATAACTCAGACCTTAATCTGGAATGTCTCCCAGCATACCTACATGCAGCAAGATACATAGTAATTTTCACAACATTTCGATTATTTTGCAGCATATTCTATTACTCAATGAAATCAAGACAAAAATTTAGAGCATGGGCTCTTCCATTTCTGTGTGAAATGATAAGCCAATCTCTTGGGTTAGTAGCAAAAAACTTTGGAAACCTAGGAGGCTAGGGTGGAGGATATGGCAGTCATCATTAGTGAAGGACAGCCAGCCCAGCCCAGCGGTGATACCACAGCATCCCCAGGAGCAGAGCAGCAGAGCAAGAGTCTGTCTGGGGGCTGATGCAGGATAATAAGGGAGACTCTTTCTGAGCACTCACGTGACAGCTATCTGTGGATAGGAGAGCCGAGGGACGCGTTGAGAGATGCTTATTGCTGTCATTCAAGCACACAGAGATGATGCCTTGGTCATGTGGATATTTAGAATTACTTGCAATGGTGTGTGGCAGTCATAAAGCAGTCAGCCCAGAGAACATTTGTGTTACATAAGTTTCATTTGTTAGGCAGCACAAACCTCATGAACTTCTTTTCCATTTTTATAACCAAACACAGAGATGAAAAATCTTGATTTACTTATTTTTTTTAATTTCTTGTTTTTCCCTAAAAAGATCTCTCACTGTTTTAAGAAGAGGTTTTAGAAGCTACTATTTAATAAAAATATCATTTTCTAAAGAAGTGACTTTAAACTTTAAATAAATTTGACAATGTGCACACTCAATTCTTGTTTTATAAGCAGAATCTCGATGGGTAGGTGGGACAGTAAAATATCAGTTCAAAAACGAAAATAAATGAAAAAATTGCTAGCCACATCAATCTGAAAAAGTAACTTACATTTCTACTTGAAAATTACATGAAGAAAAAGTTCCTCTATCATCCTTGTGCCTGAGCCTGTCTTTCATGTTCCCTGGGTTTTCTTCATTGATTAATCCCCCCTTCACTGCATTCTCTCTCTTTAGTCAGGCAATTTTCAATTTCACTTGCAACTGTGTCAGATTTTTTTTGTCACATGTGAAATATCTGCTCTAGATATAAATCCTCATCATCTTACCTAGAACATGGATTAAACTCAAGAGCTTGTCATCATTATTTTTAAGCACAAGTAATATTTTTATGCACTGACAAGGGCTATGACTTGGATATCTGCCATTAATGTTAGCATAAAAATGCCTATATACATCTCACCTCTATATCTGAAAAACTCCAAAACATGTGTAAAACTGAATTCTCATTCCCTTTCTGATCTCATTACTTCTCACCTTCCTCAAAAAATAAAATAGTGCTGCTACTTTTTCTTTGCATAGCCCCAATTTTCAGTTGAGAGCAAGTAGTCCTGAAAATATGAGACATATTGTTCAAAATTCCTGCCCTTCTAGATCCCATGCTCTTTAAGTGTCCTGTGATTTCTCCATAGCAAACCTCTCCCCATAATCAGAACATCCCACCCCCTCGGCATCTCTGGCCTACCTTCTCTCCAACCTAAGCTAGTTAAATCCATATCAATTCATCCTAAACTGTTTTCCCATTACTATTTCTGGTCTCCACATCACTTGTCCAAGTCAACATCATTGTCAAGGCAGTAGGTAGACAAAACATAACTGAAGGGAAGCCCATTTTCTAGAATGCCTCATTTAAGGACTTTCATAATAGTATATAATAGCCTACCCTTGCCTATACCCATGCCTTTCTCAGTCTTCCTTGTAAACAGCAAGACTAACCCCTTAATGGTTAAGATACATCTGTGATGCCTTATGTCTTTTTCACCAAAAAAATAACGTTCTTTAAAAGCCCAAATCAGTCCTTTCCTACCATGCTAATTTCTAACATATCAATTTTTTTAATTATGTGGTTTGGCTATTTGCCCAACCTTCTCTAGGAGATAGAAACTGGCTCACCTTAGAATGACAGGGCTCAAAAGTAGATAGCTTTCTTTTGGCTAAACACAAGAATTGCCCATGGGCCTATAGGGGAAAATCCAGGTCATTACACTTTACTACATCAAAAGGATGTGCCCTTGTCTTATCTCTGCCCCCTTAGGGAGTCTTTCCAGTCCTGTCTGAGAAGGCCCATCATAGAGAATTAAGGTTTCTTGAAAGATTGCCCTTTTCCAGAGATCTTGACTCTTGACACTTGGCCCATCCATGGGTATCATTAAAACGTCAACCTGAGTCTTGGGGTGGGCATCTCAAATGCCTTTTTGCCTCCCTGAGAAAGAGTTCTGCCTTGCTTCCTTCTTTAGTATAAGGCCCCCTTCCCTTAAAAATCTCCCTCCTAAAACTCTAAGCTATAATAAAATTTTTATGAACCTTATCCTCTGGTATGTGAAATTCATTTGCCAAATTCATAAGACAAGAATCTGAGAACACCTCCAAATCATGGGTGTGTGGTAGTTTGAATGGACATTCCCCAATAGATTTAGGAGTTTTATTAAGAGCTTGTCCCAAGCCTCTTGGCTGGAGGTGTCACTGTGGGTGGATCCTAGGGTCAAGCCCTAAGGTGTTATTGGGGGAAGATCTGGAATTTCAGCCACAGGTATGCTGAGAGCAGTTTGCCTGGAATTCCTGCTGTATGCCTGCCCAAATGTGCTTGCTTTTGGAAGTGCTGGTGGTGGTTTTTCTCTCTGCTTAGATCTGTAATCATCAAGTAAATCCCTTTTCCCCTATAAACTGTGTCTTGTTTGGAGGTTCATCCCAATGCAAGGAGCTGATGCAACAGGGTGCATTGGCAAGGAAACTCCAAATTCCTGTATCACTTCAAATCGGGGATAGTAGTTTTGAAACTTGAACCTTGAACAATTAACCATGTGCCCAAGAAAGTATCAAATAATTATTAATTATTATAATGTAAATACTTCGATATAAAGTTGGACTAGATGAAAGCTAAATGACAGATGGTTTATTAGGCTTACGGACTCGAGGGGAGACTCCATCCTGGCAGGGAAAACGATGGCATGAGCAGAGGGGTGGATATCACCTCTGCCACAGAACTGCAAACAATGGCAGGAAGGTGTGCCAAACACTGGCAAAGGGAAGCTGGCTTATAACCCCATAAGCCCGACCCCAACAACACAGCTCCATCGAGGTTCTAATTCCCGAACTGCCATCAGCTGAGGATTGATCAATCAGAACACATTCATTTGTTTGTGGGGGATACCTGAATCAAACCATGATGCAACCTAATTGCTAAACATAGTCAGTGAAGGGTCTGGGAGGGAATCCAACATAGAGACAGTTAAAACAGCACATAAAGCTCTTGTGTTATAGATCACTAGGAAAATATTGGAAAACACATTAAAGCAAAAAAATATATAATTCAACCAAGAAATTATTTGTGTCCTTAGGTCTTTTATGCTAAGTCCTTCTTGTCAGCCATTCATTCGCTCTCTCCCCAGACTCTGCTGGGTTCACACATTGTCATACAAAACAATACTCAGGGAATTGATTCATTTTATGCTAAATTTAATTTAAAAAATCTTTGCTCTTAAGCCCAATGACTATCTAGTTTATATTTGGCTCTAAACTAGAATAATTAGCTGTGTTAATTATGTTAGCTAGGTTCTTCCAAAACTAAGTGGAGTGATGCCAATTTAACAGGCAAATGAACACAACACACACCAGTTTATGTGGACTAACAAGAGTGGATCAGAACAATATCATTTCAGTCTAATCACAAGCAGATCATAAGAAGGTATCACTTTAAGACTCGGGTTATTGCCTAGAGTAGGTTATATGGACCTAACGTTAAAGAACCTTGATTCGACAGAAATGAAGCCAGCCATTGAGCTGAGGATTAGGAACATTGTCTTTCATTTCATACCAACCAGAGGTGTAGATGCAGCAATGCCAATCACCTATGATTGCTTACATCAATTGCATCTCACATATTTATAAGGAAAAGGGATATAAATATTATATCGGCATTATGGAAAAATGGGGCAATATTTCTGTTTTTTTCCTCTCAACTCAAGTAAGTGTATTGTTAGTAAATCTTGCTTGTCTATCAAACAGAATATGTCATCAAATGCCAGGGAAGTGACTAATGTATGAAAATATTTCTATCCTGATTGCAAAGAAAATGACAATAATTCAGACATGTTTGCAGGGTCCTCAGAATTCAACAGTTTTTATTACCTTGGATCAAGTCAGGTACTAAATTTTATATGGGTTTAGTAATGCATTATACTACCACCCTAAATATTAAGTCAAGCTCTGCAAAAACTCAGTATTATTTTTTATTATTATTTTTATTGTCCATAATGAGTTACATTGTTTAGTGGGCCAACAATGAGTTGTTATCCCCAATTCCTCATTGCCCCCCCTCCCCATCCCCAGTCAGCTGGATATCCTCCTCCATGGGCCATCTGGATCAGTCTTTGTGGAGGGGACCATGAATAGCCTAGTATTCAGCCACGTTCTCCTGACCCAAGTGTGTTGTTACTGAGGGTTGCTGTGCCTCTGATATTCTCCCCCACCACGGCTCTCACAATCTTTCCGCCCCCTCTTCCACTCAGTTATTATTTTTGAAAATTACTGCAAAAGTTCAGATACTTAGACCCCACCATAGAGGTTAACTTCCACCTGCCTCACATTCTCCACCTCCATTCATTTTCACCACCTTTTCTTCCTCAAGACCCCAGGAGGCTGCTCTCTATATACAGAATTAATGAATTTTCTTCTCAATTGGTGTCCAACAGAGCTACCTTGAAGAGCCAGGAGACCTGAAAGAGTAATGCAGAGAGGATCAAGAGTTTCTTCAGTGTGCCAAAGTGGAAGCCAAGTACTGGTGGATGAATGGGTGGAATTTCATGCATTGGCAATGCATCTCTTGCAGTCTTGTTGTCCTTCCACACTGAAAGCTCCTGACAATAGATACTCCTGAGTTTCCAAATTTTACAGGGCTTCATAATGGTTTCTCCCATTTTGCAGCCTCATGACTGGAAGTGGCTATGCTTTCTTCTTCTATAGAGTCTCGGGTACCTTAACACCTCTTTGCTGGTTCTACTAATCACCTTTATAAGACATCCCTTTCCTAATACCTCTTTGTCTGGTTATTCTAGAGTGAATTGATTTCTACTGTACATTGAGGTCATGTGTGTACTAATACATTCTGTTTTGGAGTTAATGAAAGATATAGCCCCAGCCAGACATGGTGGCATATGCCTTTAATCCCAGCACTGGGGAGGCAGAGGTAAGGGGATCCCTGTAAGTTCAAGGCCACCCTACAACTACAGAGTGACTTCCAACTCAACATGGCCTAGAGTGAGATCCTACATCAAAAAGAAAAATAAAATCAACAACAAAAAGAAGATACAGCCTCTAAATTCATATAATCAATTTTCATGATCACTCTTCTCTAGGGATCTCTTCTCTGACACTTCACATGTTTCTTGCCCATAGCCTATGGCTTCTAACTTGACATTCCTGATGCAAAACCTTCCTAACAGACTTGGGTGAAGGCTTCCATTGTATGTGGTCACCATCAATTTATATGTCTACTCAACTGCATAAATGTAGGAAAATTAATGAATGCATGGATCATCCCATGTCTGCATAAAATTGTTTTCAGACCACCCTTCAGATATCAATATCCATGGAAGCTCAAGTTCCTTAGATAAGATAGCATGATGTTTGCAATAACTGCACACATCCTCTCACGTGCTTAAAATCATGTAAAGGGAACTTATTCATAATATCTAATACAACTGTTACATAGTTTGAGGCCAGTCTGGTGATTCTTCTACCTCAGTCTCCTAAGTGCTGGAATTAAAACTGTGCACCAACATCCTGTTCTAATTGTTAGCTTATTAATTTTTATTCATTTGAGAGAGAGGGAGGGAGGGAGGGAGGGAGAATTAGCACATCAGGTCCTCTTGCCACTGCAAATGAGCTCCAGATACATGTGCCACTTTGTTCATATGGCTTTACAAGGGTACTGAGGAATCAAACCCAGGTTGTTAGGCTTTGCAGGCAAGTGCCTAAACTGTTGATCCATCTTTCCAACCCAACTGTGGCTTTTTAATCAAATAAAATACTTGTCAGAGAGAGGCAACATAGGTCCCAGAATTGTCCTGCCCACCCCCTACCTAAGTGAACTTGCCAGAACTTTAACTGTTGAGATCTCGGTTCTCTTATCCCTATAGTAGACAGTGACTGAGAACCTTCTTGTCTCCATCTTTCCTCCACTCCAATGCACCATCTCTAGCAATATACTCCTTCTCCCCAGCATGTGCTCATATTTATAATGTGTATAACTTGAAGTTATTTGTTTGCCTGCTAGATTTTGTAACTTACACATCTATCTCTAGCCTTCTATGTTCTCTCCTTATACAGCAGGTGCAAGGAAAATGTGTTGGTCTAATGAGATGAGCAAATTAGTTCCAATTTATTTTATCCATCTAATAATAGGATCGGGATCCTAGCTGTGTTATCAGTGAGCCTAATTGGTAGGAGGTTGTGATAACAGCAATAATAATTAGTCCATCCCAAATCCATAGACAATTTTAGTAGTAAAAGCACGACATTTTCCAAAGGGAATACTTGTCAAATGAAATACATAAGAGTGACAGATACTGCAGTCTGTACACGTTGGGACTGTAGAATCTGAAACACACAGCTGTACTCAGTGTTCTCTGTAGCATATTCCCAGACCACATAGTTGTCTCGTTCTGGCTTTGCCAAAATGGACAGATTTTTTTAGGAACAAGACCCAGGTTTTATATGAGAACTGTTCTGGGACTTTAATTCTTATTTTGGGACAATCTGATGACATCTACTTACCTATTCAATGGAATGGCTGAGCCTTAACCAAGGCCACTTTGTAAAACCATGTAGCATGCTCAAACCCCATGAAATGGGATTGAATCGGAGCACTGCTATGCTCCTTTGGGATAACTCATCTTTAGAAAACTCAATCACATCATGTTTTTGTAATTTTTTAAATGTATTTACAAGCAAAGATTGAAAGTAGGTGTAACAGGGCCTCTTTCTGCTGCAAAGGAACTCCAAACTCAGGTGCCACATTGTGTATCTGGCTTTACATGGGCACTAGGGAATTGAACCCAGGCCAACAGACTTTTCCAGAAAGCACCTTAAATAGCTGAGCCATCTCCCCAGCCAAACCAGTCATGATTTTTTAAGGTTAATATGAAAAATACAAGAGATGATTGCTACTTTTGTAAGAAAAGTTACAGGATTTCTTAATAATGCTAATTATCAAAAATGCTCAAAGTATTTACAGAATTGTCTGAAAAGATAGAATAATGGGTTAATATGGTTTATACTAACAAAACTGATTACAGAAAATATTTAAAAATAAGTGGCACTGCACCAGTAATTCGGAGTTAAAAGTTGAATTCTGTGTATCAATATGACTCGAAAATAACACAAAGAGTTCAGAAAATGATCTTGAACCCATTTCTGCCATCCAGCATAATAGGTTTTCATAACACTAGCAACAATTATTTGCATTGGTGGTTTGACATGCCCCCAAACTCTGTTTCCATGTATTAAATACCATTGCTTCAACAGCCCTATAAAGTAAGGTTCTGCTAATATTTGAATTTTACTCATGAAGAAACTGAGCTATAAAAAGGTTGGCTAACTGGTCTACATCCCAGTTCTTAAACTTTGGAGCTGAAATAAGATGTGAGGCATTGAAATTTTTCAAGTGAGTTCTAAGAAGAGAGATCAATGACTTAAACAACTAAATGATGGAACGCACCACTTCTGGATAAAAAACTCTAAAGCCCGCTTCCATTTGCCTGCATCTTGAAGAAGCCATGTATTCAAGCTGCTCAGCTGCGGAACATTCAAGCATTAATTACAAAGGAAACAAATGTCCCATCCGGTAAAGCTTTGTCACTTATTCTGTTGCTGTGATGCATGTGGACAAACAGTGTGTGAAAGCAAACACTTACTCAGGTCAGGAACCCGGTACCAAACTGGAAGAAAGACCTCAGCAAAGGCCCACAATTTAATGACTCCCAATCAAATTCTCATTCATTTTTATAATATTATTTTAAATAAAAATCATATTGTTAAGTGATTTGCCACTGTTTATTTTTTTGTTTTGTTTTCAATGAAGGATCTCTACCAGTTTTGAGGGATAATTGTCAATCCATGAACAAGAGTGTGACTTAAGTGACTTTTTATTTGCATGTCAACCATTGTCTAAGATTTCGAAGCCAGTAAGCTTAAATTAAAAACCATCTGAATACAAATAAGTCAATGTTTTCTTTGATAGATAATTTAGAATTTAGAAAGAATAGAAGCTGGAGAGATCATTTGGTTGGTAAAGTGCTTGCTATGGAGGCATGAAGACCTGAATTCAATCCATTGCCAGAACTTGCATTAAAAAAATATGCCAAGTGTTATAATGTATTGCATTTGTAATCTCAGTGCTTAGGCTTGCTGGCCAGACCTCTAGACTACTTGGCAAGCTTGAGGCCCATGAGAGACCCTAAAGAAAGAGGGGGATTAAAGTGCCCCACTATGATGGAATTGGAGTTTCTTTCATTTTTGTGTTTGAGTAAGTTTTGCCTTATGAACTGTGGTGCACCTCTTTTTTGGTGCACACATATGTATGATAGTGATATCCTCTTGTCAGATGGTTTCCTTGATGAGTAAGAAGAGACCTTCATTGTCTTTTTTAATTAATTTTGGCTTAAAGTCTATTTTGTCAAATATTAATGTCACCACTCCTGATTGCTTTTTATTTCCATTTGCTAGAAAGATCATTTTCAATCTTCCGCCCTGAGGAGATCTCTATCTTTAAAGGTGAGGTGCATTTCTTGAAGATAGCAGATGAAAGGGTCCATTTTTCTGATGCACCTTATTAACCTGTGTCTTCTATGGGGGATTAAGTCTGTTAATATTCAAAGATATGGCAGAGACCAGCAAGTGAAGAAGTGCTCATCTGTGTAATTGTGGTACTGAATCTAGGTGGGTAATCAATGGCTTGCTGATTGGCTAAGAGATCCACTCGGTGGTAAGGAACCATTAACTGAAACTGAGACTCATGGCAAATTCTTATGGAGACCAAAAACCTGGGCTCCAAGGGGAAATTCCCACTAAACAGGGGTCTACAAAGAGGCTACACCCATTAGAATCTCACCAAATTAACAATGTTTGTCTCATTTCACCTATACTGATCTCACTCTCCATTGGAGATTCTGTTTGTATTTTTCAGAAGGCAGTGAGAACTGAGGACAACCCAACTCCACCAACAGGACATGGGAAGATGGCTGACACTCTTTGAGGAAGTGGCAAGATGAGCAAGAGACCTTCCTCCACAGCAAGTCAGATGACCTATGAAAGGACAACGGAGACAGACACCAAGGATGCCCAACACAATCTCCAAAGCAGAAATCCAGAGACTCTTAAGACCTCAACAGTAAAGCAGACTTAAAACTCACCCACCATGACTCAGGGAACTGTGCAGAACAGGAGGTGGAAAGATTGTAAGAGCCATGGTGGGGAGAATACCCAGAGGCATTGTCCGCCCTCTCCCTCAGCAACAACACACAAAGACAAAATCTGGCTACTTCATGAACAAGCCATGGTCTGGTCCAGCAAGCACACTGAGGAGGGCCCCCAGTGGGTTGGCAAGAGAGGAGAGAAATGGGGGCGTCACCACAAGACTTGCTCATACAATGTATCTAATATTAACTATAAATTAAATAAGCTTAAAAGGAAAGAGGTGGGCGGCCCCTGAGGAACAATACCCAAAGTTGTCTTCTGGTCTCCACAAATACATGCACAGAGAGAGAGAGAGAGAGAGAGAGAGAGAGAGAGAGAGAGAGACAGAGAGAGACAGAGAGAGAGAGAAAACGTTAATTAGGGATATACAGGATCCTGAAATGGTTGCTATAGGCAACACCTACAAAAATAGAATTTCCATACCTATTTTTCTGTGTGTTTCATTTCAGGATGAAAGTTATGAAAGGACCTCAAGAAAGCCACACAGTAGAAGAAGTCTGCCAGGACTTCAAGACAGGTCTGCTCGAAACCTGCTGCCCAAAGTGTGGCAGGAGAACCCACAGGAAGGTGCAGCTAGGAGCCATGTTAGCAAAGCAGAATCACCCCCAGACTGAATCAAAATCCGCTTCTCACAGGAGCCTCAGACGTGCAGCACAGGCACGTTGGAGGAGCACACTGACAGTTTTCATAATTATCCACCTGCAAAATAATCCACCCCTTGGAAGATGCGTAGTCTAGAAATTAAAAGAAATTTAGAGAAACAGGAAACTTGGTTAAACGTATGCTGAATAGGTCTTTTGATCATTAGGCAATTTTCTTTAGAAATCCTGCAAGAATACTTGCGTAATTACAATGACATGTATACATGCATGCGTTTTATACATTTCTAGGAGGATTTTATATGTCTTGGATTTCTATTGAACTGCTCGTCTTCTTTATGCCTAGGGCCTTAGAAAAGAAATCAGAACTTCACCTCAACTTTTTTAGGGCTCTTTATTACCTAGGAGAAGCACACCAGCGCCACCTGCCGGATAGACCATAGAAAACCTAGCAAAGTGCTCAACACTGTCAGGGAGCTTTCCTTACAGTTTGACTTGTGTCTTCACATTGTATCCCACTCCCAGATTTCTCTCCAACCCAGCACCTCACAAAGCTTTTTTTCTATGCCTTAATAGAACATCTAAATCTTCTCTCCACATGGAAAAAGACTCTAAACCAGCTTCAAAATAAAGTATCTTAGATCTATGGTACTATTGGCATAGGTTGATGACTGCCAAGAACAGTGTTTCAATTGATGACCAAAAACTAAAATCAATGTATCAGGTGACTTAGTGACCAGGGACACAAAGCTTATAGCTGTGTTTAAAGAACAGGTATTTTGACCCAGGAGAAAGTCCTGTCTTCATTCTCTCTCAATTTGTGTGTGTTTATATGAAAATGGAATTCTTTGCTGCTATAGTCAGTGTAAATATGTTACTATGGTCACACATAAGCATATATATGTTTTGCCCCATAAAGGAAATTTTCTTTAACCTTTATTTTCATTCCTTTGCTCTCATTGATTTCCTCCAAGAAAAATTCACTGTATACTTCCTCACATTATTTTTTAAAAAATGGTATTCAAAAAGACAATTAGAGCACCTTAAAAATAAAGCTCACTTCAAGCGAGTTCTCAATAAAAATCAGTTTAAATGAGCATGAGAACTTCAAATTTTCCTACAAAATCCTCAATATTTCTGTAATACCAATGATATTTTTTCCGTTCTTATTCTGCTTTCCTAATGATAATGATTAAGTCTGGCACCTTGAAGAGATCTCTTTATGTTCTCATATACCCCAAATATTTCACCTCTTGAATATTATGTGACACCATACTAAAAGAGAATTCAGAAGTCCCATCTGCCAAAAGCATATTGAAAAATATCACCTTATCTCATGTTTTTTAAATTATCAGCATCTATAGACAGATAATATTACTTCAATATTTATAAACTGTAAAGGAAAGAAAATTAATTTCCTAAAAAGTACATACCATCAAATCTTAAAGTGCCAATTCAGTGTGTGAACAAACGGCTAAGCATAAATCCTCTAAAGAAATGAGAGCAAAGGGAAGTTGACTTTGAAGAGCTTCTCAGGTACAAATTAGCATGAAATTACTTCCGTTTGACTCTTCATATTAGATTTGATTACAATAATAAAAACTAGGTGTACATCCAGGGTTTGATTAATTTCTAATTAATCTCTGATCTCATCAAATCTCTGATTGAGATTGTTTTGCATTTGTAAAGAAAAGTTACACCATCCAGAGTCAATAGGTAAGAAAGAATACTGGGATCACTGCAAGAGAGAGGGATTGAATTCTTTTAACACCCAAAGAGGGAAATACTCTGTGCACTGGAGATCTGGTGGAGAAAAGCCTGAGAAGTCAGCCTATGTGTTTTCTTTCTACTTAGTAACTAAACCCCCAACTACCAGAGAGGTTGAAAGGTAGAGTGCTGTCTTCCTTAATAATTACACGGCAAAAGATGGTTCTAAAGTCCTCGAGAAAGCAATTCTTAGACTCAAACACTAGAAAAAGCCTGAGGAAAATCTGTATCTCGAAGGGACAAAGAAACAACTTAAATAGTTTTCTATGTAAAATGCTCGAAGAAATGAAGTCAGACCTATAGTCAACAGGAAACCTGTCTAAAGTTTAGCAAAGAAGGGGTTAACGCTGTCTTGTTCACCATCCAATTTTTATATCAGATATGCATTAGTGAGATTTTATGAAACTATGTTGTTTTCTTACTCACACAATGTGAATATGAAGTAAATAAATGAAGTATCCAACGTAGCCTCATGGAAACAGAGTAGAATGGTCCTTGGAAGAGGATGAGAGGAGCAGAAATCAGGAGTCACTATTTAATGGACGTCAAGTTCAATTATGGCAGATTAAGAGCTTCTCAAAATCTGACACTGAAACTCATGGTTTCTCTTTAACAACACTGTATTATGTGCTTGAAACTCTGTTAAGAGAGTGCATCTTACCACAAATAGAAACGAGGTCATGAGGAAGATTGGAGGAGCAGAAATGTGTTTATTATGCTGATTACAGTGATGGCTTCATGGCTCTATAAATCTGAACTAACTCGTCAAATGTATGTACGTATGTATGTATGTATGTATATGTCTATATTTATTGCTCCCTTTCCCTTTTTGTATAACATATAATAAATCTATTAAGAGAAGACAGAAAGACAGACATTCTGAAAATCAAATGAAAAATGATAAAAGCACTAAACATGCTGATAGCCTACGACAGGGTGATGGTGACAGACACTGTGGATACTCAAAATGAACCAAGGCAGAAATCCAGAAGTTTCTGAGAGGTCAATGCTAAAATAGGCTTAAAACACATGTACCAAGGCTCAGGGAAATTTGAGGAAGAGGGGTCAGAAAGATTGTAAGAGCCATAGAATGAGAGGAATTATCCAGAGACATTGCCTCCCTCCCAGGGCAAAGACTGCTGCTCTCACAACTCATAACCCATAATCCCACAGTGAAGACCAAAAACCCCACTGAGCAGGGCCCTCTGTGGAATAGGGGCAGGGAGGAGGGAAATGATGACATCAATTCATGACTTGTCTGTTCAAAGTTAATTTTTTTTAATTTAAGAAATAAAAAATAAGAACACTAGGCATGGTGGCACATGCTTTTGATCCCAGCATGAGGGATCACAAGGATTTTTGAGAAGCAAAAGGATTAAAGAGTTCAAGACCAGTCTCAGCTATGTACAGTTTGAAGCCAGCTGGGGCTACATGAGATCCAATTTGGGGGAAAAATCAAGAAAGGAAGAAAAAAAAGAAGGAAGTAAAAAAGGAAGGAAGGAAGGAAAGAAGGAAAGAGGGAAGGGAAGGAAGGAAGAAAGGAAGGAAGGAAGGGAGGGAGGGAGGGAGAGAGGGAAGGAAGGAAGGAAGGAAGGAAGGAAGGAAGGAAGGAAGGAAGGAAGGAAGGAAGGAAGGAAGGAAGGAAGGAAAGAGAGAAAAAGATATGATCATGGAGAGAAGAACATGACAGGGTGATTTTCCCATTATTTAATTATCTCAGTGTAACATTTTGACTTATAGATGATGTATCAAGTATTATTGAGATAAACTTATTTTATTCAAAAATAAATTCATTGTCATAAAACCATTGCAAATAGTCATGATATCTCAATGACATACAGCAATAATGATTGTATTCTCATATTTTATAGATAGTGTCTGCACTGCATTCATTACGGTGACTCAAAATGTTTCCATAATCTTTTCCTAAAATTGGCATGCAAACCCAGACATCACTTTCTCAGGAGAGAGGCAGAAGTAGAACCATACAGTCTCTCTCTTGAGAAGCAAACATAGCATAACCTCACCTCTCACTGGCAAAGGCAAGCACACTACTGAGTCCAGCGTCAGACAAGGAGGACACTGCACGGCATACGGCAGAGTGGACACAAGAAAGACTGAAGAAGCAGCAATGTTCATGCCATGCACCAAGGACTGAGTCCCTAGAGAGTAACTGAAAACTTGCTATATTCACAACTTATTTTCTCTTTCTCAAGAAATGACAGTTCATGAGAAATCCTGAAGTGAGTTGAAAGCTTTCTTTTAAATTTTTTTCTTTATTTGCAAACAGAAACAGAAATAGGAGAGAGAGAGAAATTAGAGGGAGGGAGGGAGGGAGAGAGAGAGAAATTAGAGAGAGAGAGAGAGAGAGAGAATTGACCCAGATTCAATTCCCCAGTACCCATGTAAACCAGATGCACAAAGTGTTGCATGCATCTGGAGTTCCTTTGCAGTGGCTGGAGGCCCTAGAGCACCCCATACTCTTGATGTCTCTCTGTCTGTATCTCTCTGCTTACAAATAAATAAAACATTTTAAGGGGTTAGAGAGACAGTGGTTAAGGTGGTTGCCTCCAGCCTCTGCAAATATACTCTAAATGCATTTGGCATTCTGGGCATCTGCCTTTACGTGGGTACTGGGGAATCAAACTTGGGTTGTTAGGCTTTGCAGGCAAGTGCCTTAACCGCTGAGTCATTTCTCCAGCCCAAGTTCAAAGGTATCTAAAGAAAATATTCTGTGTATTAAAGAACAGACTCTTTTTCTTAAGCAGAAATGGGGAAAAAAATCATCCTAGGTAGAGGAACAATCAGACAGGTGTAGAATGAGAAAACGCAGGGCATCTTCAAAAAGATTCCAGATGAATGAAACAGTTTGTGCATGATAAGAAATACTGTGAAGGGCTATTGGGAGAAAACATCCGTTCTGTATAATTTCTTAAACGTCTGTCCTTATCCTTCTTCTTAAAGGCTAATGCTTTGTGGGATGTCCTATTTCCTTCCTCTCTTCTTTACTTGCTCGACCTGATTTCAGCATCCAAATTTAAGCAAGTGATGTACAAAGGTGGATATTCAAATTTTCATTAGTTCCAACTAGCTCCCGGATAACTTTAACTCAATATTCTAGAAATATGTCAAAAAGGAAGTCATGAATTAAGTTTCACTGCTCCAACGCTTTGTCATTTGTACTTCTTGTTTCTTTTCAATAATCAGTACTTCTTGGCCTCTCAGCTAAAAACCTAGAGCCTAGCTGTCTTCTCCTTTTTAATTCAACTACTTCTCAGCATTCCAGTCACACAATTCTGTCTCATAAATATTCAACACGTCTATCTCCTTCTATATATTTCCATATCATCATTTGAACTAACACCATCATCATTTCCTGTCCAGTGTTAAAATCATCTATAAACCTGTCTCTCATCTATAATCCTTTAATTTCTAGAATAACCTATCAGAGCTGAATTAATTGATAATATCACCCTTATACTCAGATAATCTTCAAATCTCTGTCACACTGTCAGAATTACCCTGCTTGGACATTAATTGATCTCAAAAATCCATTCTGAATGTTTTCTCTCTACCAAGACCTGTTCTTCTCAGTAGGGACTCAAGGGTGAATAGCAAGAGGCCAAGCCTCATTCTCATGGAGCATATATTCTATGGAATTAAAATAACAGAACATGAGGGAAATACACACCGGGTCATATTTAAGACCATGACAAGCGCTATAAGAAACGCAGTGAAGGATGGTGGGTAACAGGATAAAGGGTAACCAGGTATGAAATGTGAATTTCACACTCTAGTGAGGAAAATAACACTAAAACATGGTGGTAACTTGTAATAAGGCTGGAATCACTGAGAATATTAGTAGTTATTTTTAGAGCTGTGAAAGTGAATCTATGGATTTACAATCACCATGGAAACAAATCTCTGGTCCTGTTTGTGAAAGATTGTCTGGATTAAGTTGGTTAGGCTGGGAGGACCACATTAACTGTGGGCAGCACCCACCATCCCGTGGGCTGGGTTCCTGGAGAGTATTAAAACGAGAAAGCTAGCTGAGCACATGGTGTCCATGCTCCCTGCTTCTTCCCTACTGATGTGATGATGTCAGGCAGCTTCCTGCTCATGCAGTGCCTTCCTCACCACCATAGACTTCACCTCAAAATTGCTGAAAATCAACCCTTTCTTTTCTTCCTTAAGCTGCTGTGGCTGGGTATTGTTTCCAGCAATGAGAAAGTAACTGGTTTAAGATTCAATGTATATTTTCTGATTTTGAAGTGGAAATGATAAGTTTAAATTGGGACTTTGGGTGGGAGGTGAAATAAAGACTAATCAAGAATGGTTTCTGGCTGGGTGTGGTGGCGCACTTTAATCCCAGCACTAGGGAGGCAGAGGTAGGAGGATCTCCATGAGTTCGAGACCACCCTGAGACTACATAGTGAATTCCAGGTCAGCCTGGGCTAGAGCGAGACCCTACCTTGAAAAAAAAAAAAAGAATGGTTTCTGGTGTTTGACTGAAGCATCAGGGTGAACAGAGGCGGCGTCAGCTTGGACTCTGAATATTGGGCAGCATGGGTTGAAAATCAATGAACCCAGATCTCCCTTTTGGCCATGTTTGACATCTCAATGTCAAAAGTAAACATGAAGTAACTTCATGAGAGAGCAATTCATTTGTAAATT
>PVHP010019930.1:0-31263 GCA_004024765.1 Zapus hudsonius
TTTTATTATAAAAGGAAGACTAGTTCAAAAACAAATGGAACATGTAACTTCTAAAACAGGACCTATCTCATAACTTAGTGACTTCTGGGTGATGACTAAGAACTCAGTGTGCCATTTACTGTCTGGTTCATATTTCCTTGCTGTTAGCTGATCAATGTCAAAAAAAGAAAAATTTCCAAGTCACTTTTATACTTTTTTTTTTTATAAAGTATGGTTAATTATTGGGTTCTCAATTTGTGAAATTTCAGTTATGTTTTAAAAAATTTCTATGATGTTAATTAATGGGGAGATTGAGCAATAAACTTATTTATATGAATTTTGTTTAATCACTTTTATAAATATGACCATTATGATAATGCAAAAATGGGGCTGGGGAGATAGCTCAGTCTGTAAAGTGATTTCTTTGAAAGCATGTGATGTGCACTTTAATGGCAACTGTGGGGAGGGAGGTAGAGATAGTCAGATCCCTAGGGCTTGCTGGACAGTCTAGCCCAATTGACAAGCTCCAGGCCAGTGAGGATAGTGGCTGAGGAACGACACGCAAGGCTGTCCCGTGAACATGCATATATGCAGGCATACTGTGTGCAGGCTCACCGCCCTCCCCTGCCCCTGCGCATATTGAAGGTAATGCAAAAATACTGAAAGCCAAAATGCCTTTCCCCCTTCTGTGTGGGAATTACTGACTTAAAAGTGATCTGATTAGGGCAAACCATGAATAACCAGAGGACTCAAAGGAATGCAACCTGGATGAAGGGCACTGGGATTAGGAATTCCTCAGTCTTTTCTGAGAGCTGCTTTTATAGAGCCTAGGCTGTAATAGTCACTGGCCCTGATCATTTCTCAAGGCTGAAACACTGTCTGGAAAGGAAAAAGTTTTTGCAAAGAAGAGGAGAGGGGTAATGGACATGTAGAACACATCTCCACTATACATTTTCATTCTGTTTTGTGCTAAGGGAAGTTTAATGCTAGAAAATCACTTAAAATTGTGACTTTGTGGATGAGTATTTTCTAGGACTGAGAAGGTAGGCCATACTTCCTAGTAAAAGACAATGCAGAAGCTTTGGCTTGGGTTAATTTACTTCTCTGCATGAACACCGATGGTCACTGGTTTCCAGAAGACTTGTATCACGGAGTGTAAATGCCGATTAAGCACATCACCTCATTCATGGCACAGCGAAGCTAAATGCAGCTCATCAAGTGGGACAGATTCTACCTTGCTAAAACACCATCTCAAATTGTGGCCTACATGTGACAAAAAGCTCCTAATACAATGTCTGTACAAGTAATTACTACACCAATGTATTTAATACCTGAGTTCACACAGCTGTATATCAATGGAATATGAGACAAGTTTTTTTCTGGGAGCAGTAGTCAGCTTTGTTGCCAAAAAGATGCATATTAAGTAAAAGGAAATCAGAATTCCTCCTCCCCCATCACCAAATAAATACGTGATGAAAATATCAGGTAACCCTAGTTATAAGATTAGTTTCTAGCTAGGCTTAAATGTTGGGAGAATCCCAAATTCCAGGTCAGTCTGTGTAATTCTTTAAACAAAAAGTAAAATGATGGATGGGCTGTAGCTCAGTGGTAGAGTCCTTGACTAGGATACATAAGACCTTAGGTTCAGTCCACACCCTCCCCAAATAATTAAGTTTAAATTCTAGTTCTTTGCCCCATTAGACCATTTTTGAATTTTAGAAGACTCAACTTAGGTTTTCCAATATGTAAATATCTATTGACCATGAGGAATTTTTTTTAAAAGGACAACAAATTTGATGTTACTTGTACATATATATATTTCAGCAGCTAAAGTATGTATATGTTTAAACTGACCAATAGGGTATCTGCAATCAGCTAGAATTCATTTAGTGTCATTAAAAACCACTTTAATTAAACATTACATCTTACATACAGGCGTTATTCCAAGAAGTTTCATTCCATTGGCTAGAACAGAACGAACAGCTTTGAAAAGATGAAGTCTGGCCTGAAAAAGAGAATGATTGAATTTTCAAAAACATACTAGCAATAATCAGAAAAGAATGGTTTTAGAAATAGTCTCAAAATGCCCTGAAAACGCTAGGCAAGGGAAAGCCATTCGAGCATCCCTTTTAGAATGGTACAGAAAAGTTGTGGGCTAGGAGTGACAGAACTATGTTAACACCCACTCTAGGAAAAGGCACTTCCCTAGATTTTGAAGCATATAAACACTGATGTTTACAGCCTGGTTCTATTTATTACTGGAGTCAGAATGTGTACTGCTGCAGTTAAACAACAGAATTCTATTTTAGAAAATCTTACAAGAGCGTTACTATGAATACTTTTTAATATTGGTCTGAGCTGCTAAGGGATTATAGGCAATTGAACATGACGTACCCCAGCCACTTCAGGAGGACTGTCTTTTATCTGGAGTGTTCTGTGTGCTGTAGCTGCAAGGTGACTGAAACAGGAAGAGAAAGCATGGTAAGACCAGCAGCAACTACCTGTCACATGAGTTTGATATCTAGTTCTACTACCTCAGCTTAAATAAAAGCCTAAAATCACCAAGAGAGGAGTTGTAAAGCTGAGACAAGCCATTGCTTTACAAGAAAGTAAGACACTGAACTTGAGTTCTAGAGTTTACACTTGGTTCTAGTAAGTGTCAGATTCCCAAGATTATTTCACTGTGTTGTTCAGGGAACTCCTTCATAACAACTAGGCACCCACACACTGCCCCTCCTTGAAATCAACTTTCCTGTCAGATACAGCAACAACGTGACACAAAAATGCTCAGGACATTTGCTGAACTGAGTGATACTTCATTAGACTCTGGCTGTTTCACACCTATTTATATATGTAGAACTAAAAGAAAAAAAAAAAGCTTGTTTAAATCTAAGAGAGCCAGGGGTAGGGATGTCCATCTGTAATCAACACTCAAAAGGCAGAGGCAGGAGGACTGTGAATTCCAGAATAGCCTGGGGCTATGCAACAACTCATGTCAGTAAGTAATAATAATAAAAACACTGGGAGACAAGGTAAAAATTATAATAAAGAAGACAGTCTTGGACTGATCCAGTATGCCCAATGAGGAGGATACCCAGTGGATTGGGGACAGGGAGGTGGGAAATGGGGGTACATCATAAGATTTGCTCATACAATGTATCTAATTATGGATAATAAAGATATTTAATAAAAGACAGTCTTAATAAGCCTGATTTTAGTAAACCTTGTCAAAATAAAAATTCCTTAAGATGATACAGCTGATGCTATTCAAAAGTAGACTCAATGTCTAGTGAAAGCTTTTAAAATAACCATGACATTTCTATCAATCAAATTGTCCCTGACCATTCATGACCCCGGAGCTGAGTGATAGCTTTTTTCCCCATGACTCTGGCCAGAACTATTTTGTGGACCTTACTGTCCTGAAGTCTTGATGGCCCAAAGGTCTAGACTCAAATCATTTCTCACCCCTCCCAACAACTGTAGTTCTAGGACTTTTCCTCATTTACTACAGGCTACCTCTTCTCTGATTAGTGTCCACTGCTTTCCCCTCAGAAGTCCACTCTTGATCTCTCAAAGCAGGCTGTGCTTCAAAACACACATAGGACAGTACCGTAATTACTTATGTTGGTTTCTATTCTTTGACTACAGCGACTATACCTTGTATCATTGAATAAATGAATGAACATGACTTGTTAAATGAAGAACAGCAAGTTACAGCAAAAGCACATTAATTATTAGGGCAAGAAACTTCAATGAAAGACAGCAGGTAACTCTAATTACCTTAGAGTTAGAAGGTAACCAACGATATGCTTGGGTTGAAGGTCCTGAGATGATCTGTATAGTACCTCGTCAAACCTAAAAGATAGACCATTGGAACCGATGAGGCTGCCTAAGATGGAAAACCACTTTGCACACTTACAGACAGTGCCATTCTTCCATAGAAACCCCTTGAGAATAGACCTCAGGCCTAGTCAAGGGCAAAGCTTTAAAATCATGGCTGATAAAATGACTAGTCAGCTTCCTGCCATGTTGAAGAACATAATCTGTAAACTAGTGAAATGTATTCTCTAGGCTAAGAAAATCAGGATGGGGCCGGAGAGATGGCTCAGCAGTTAAGGCACTTGCCTCCAGTGCCTAAGGCACCGGGTTCAATTCCCCAGGTCCCACATAAACCAGACCCACAAGGTGGTGGCCCTGGTGTTCTCTCTCTGCTTGAAAATGAATAAATAAAATATTAAAAAAAAAAAAAAAAAGAAAATCAGGATGGTTCCTTTCCTCTCACAAATCAGCACGTGAAGAACTTAGCTGAAACCACGAGGCACTGCATAAGGCAGGGGTCTTTATTGATTTATTTTTTAGTTTTTTGAGGTAGGGTCTTGGCTCTATCCCAGGCTGACCTGGAAGTCACTAGTCTCAGGCCGGCTTCAAATTTACAGCCACCCTTCTATCTCTGCCCCCCCCCCCCCCAGGCACCACCACACCTGACTTATTTATTACAGAGAAAGAGAAGATGCACTTTTCAGAACCACAGAATTGCACTTGTCAGGCTTAAAACTCTCAGATAAAAGAATAGAGATGTCTGCTACTTTAGTGGTCATTTTTAAGATGCAGAGATTGATTGCTTGGCACATGAATCTGTGAGGGACTTTGTACATTCAAAGCACTATAGACTCAACCTGTGCCATCTATCTGCCCTCAGAAGACAGATACTTTTGGGGCACCCTGTAGGAAAGATGCAGAGGCAGAAGGCAACCACTGGCCTGCTGACTAGCACTGCTACAGGAACAGGCTTGGGGAGCAGGAAGCCTTCCTACCTGAGGAGGTGCTGGAGGATGGCAACCGACTGTGGCTCTCGTAAACAGGCAGTATTGAAGTCATTCAGATAGCCACATCCAAAAGTCTCTTCCAAACTGTTCCAAAAGATTAAACATCAAAACATCAGTGATTCAAGGGCACATAGCTACCTACATGTGATGGACATGATTATTATGTCAGATTATAAACACTTGATCTCTTTAATATAGCCCCAGATTTTGATGCTAAAACTGACACAAAGGGCTGGAGAGATGGCTCTGCAGTTAAGGCGCCTGCCTGCAAAGTCTAACTACCCATGTTCAATTGCCCAGTACCAATGTGAAGCCAGATGCACAAGTTGGCGCATGCATCTGGAGTACGTCTGCAGCAGCTGGGGGACCTGACGTGCCCATTCTATGTCTCTGTTTGCAAATAAATAATGTTTTAAATAAAGAATAAAATAATAAAAATCTAAAATCCTCAATTTCTCAAGTTTTTTTTTTGTCTCAGGATATTCCCTGGCTGAGTTGTCCTGAGGGTGAAATAAGGCAACATACAGAAAAGCATTTCTTTTTTTTTTTGGTTTTTCAAGGTAGGGTCTCACTCTAGTCCAGGCTGACCTGGAATTCACTCTGTAGTCTCAGGGTGGCCTTGAACTCACAGCAATCCTCCTACCTCTGCCTCCCAAGTGCTGGGATTAAAGGCGTGTGCCACCATGCCTGGCTTATAAAAGCATTTCTTACACAGATGCTTAAGTGTTTCAGAAAAATTGGAGGTCTGCTGTGCTTTAACCAGTGTTTAGTAAAAGTTAGAAATGCCCAGAAAACAGGGCCCATGACTGCTCTTAGAATATATGTCCCAGCACAGAGGAGAGTGGCAGTCTTGCTCACCTATGGAGGCGTGCATGTGTGTACTGCAGGAATACTCCTGTGTCCCCCCGACTCTGGAATACACGATCCCAGCAGAACTGATAGTCAGACAAGAGCAAACCTCTGAAGTCCTAAAATGAGAGCACATCTTCAGCCCCGAGAGATGCTCCAGTACCCGACCAGAAGGTCTCCCAGGAAGCAATGTGAACAGACCTGAATGATGAGAGCTGCGAGCCCGAGCTTCTCTGCAGTCTCCTGTGGACTCTCCAGAACTTTTGTTGCTAAAAGAAACCAAGGAAGGTGGCTGCCCTCAGCCTGCGTGCAGAGCGGAGGACAACCTGCAAACACCTACACTGGAGGATGACCAGCTACCGTGGGTACTTGACACTGCTAAGGTGGGCTAGGTCACTGGAGTTACATTTCCCTGCCTACCCTCAAGGAAGAAATAGGAATTTATTTATTTTTGCAAAGAGCTTTGTATGCCTGTATTTGATAGTTGATACTTACTTCCCCAGGATGAAGGGGAAATAGTCAAGTGACTGGCACAAATTAGAACTAAGGTCACATTAGTTCAAATTGTTAAACCAACAACCGAGGAGTAAGTTCAAAGCCTCTAGCCCTCACATCAGTGGTGAGACACATGGTGACAGCTCAGTAATGTCATGGGAAACACCATCCCCACAACAAAGAAATAGATTTACTCTTGATGGAAGCCATGTTCTGAAGCATCCGTATCTGAATCTCATCTAAGACGTCTTCCAGAAAAGTGACATCTCCTCTGCGGGTCTTCATTCCCTGCACTATTCCAAAGGGCACATGCTGGCACCTAGAAGAGAGGTATTTGTCACCCAATAGTTAAGGAGCTAGTGATGTGAGTGTATCATAATACCCTTTGAGAGGTTCGTTTTAACTATAAATCTTGTAGTTGAGTTTTAAGAAATTAATAAAATAAGCCAGGCATGGTGGCACATGCTTATAATCTCAGCACTTGGGAGAGTAGGAGGATCCAGAGTTCAAGGTCATCCCTCAACTCTAGAGAATTCCAGGGCACCCTGCGTTATGGGAACCCATCTCAAAAATAACAATAACAAACACAAAAAAAAAATCCAGAAAAATAAAAAAATGAGATGTGAATTATTACAGTCCACTGAACACATCAGGCATAGTTTCATTTTACTGAGATTATTGCTAGCATGTAATTAAGGAAGAGGACATGGAGATTATCAGGACATGAATTAATTAAAAATCAAAAGGGCTGCTTCATGCTAGCATCTTAGAACAAAGAACTGAATGTCAATCTCGGTTACGATGGGGAGTGGCTGGAAGCGCTAGGCGACTGGTCAGGACATTACCTTTCTGCCCAGTCATAGCCCATGGTCTTCAGCACCTGGAACACTTGCTGAAAATGCTTTTGCTGCCCTTTATCTGTCTTGGAAGAAAACATTTAAAACTTAAAACAGTGACAGAAAATAAAAATAGGCTAGACCTAACAGACCAAAATTATTGTCAAAAGTATGTTTTATATATTTTATTTTGTTTTGGCTTTTTTTGAGGTAGGGTCTCACTTGAGCCCAGGCTGACCTGGAATTTATTTTGTAGCACAGGCTGGCTTCAAACTCATGCAAGAGTGCATACAAGAAAATGGTGAGATCTGAATAAGGTTTCTATGAATGTTATTTTCCTGATTTTGACCAAGAATTACAAACATGAAGTCTGACAGCTGTGTCCAAGGTCTATGGGCTGTTTGCAGCTGAGAACAGTTATGAATGTGGCCCAACACAACATTGTAAACTTACTTTGAATGGACCTTTTTTTTGGTGATTATGTTCGGAATTCAATTGTGCAGTTAAGTGTAAACTTTGTAGATGATAATGTACCTTCAAGTCAAAAGGCTGGACAGGCCTGAGAGATTATCTTTGGGGGAGCTGTATGAAGGGTACATAGTGCATAGTATTACTGTGAAATTTGAGTCTTAACGTATTTCAAGATTTAGTTCTTAAAAAATAATTGCATTACAGTGACCTACCCACAGCATTTCACATAACTGCCTTCCTAATTAAGCAATTAAAAAAACAAACATTTATTTGCAAGGAGAAAGAATATGGGCGCACCAGGTCCTTTGCCACTACAAATGAACTCCAGGCACATACACTCCTTTGTGCAATTGGCTTTTAGGTGGGTATTGGGGAACTGAACCTAGGCTGGCAGGCTTTGCAAGTAAGTGCCTTTGACTGCTGAGCCAATCTCCCCATCCCTAAGCAATGTTTTTTTTTATAAAGCAACATGAACTTTTGATTTTTAGTCTCCTAAAATTTTTTAAACAAAATTGCCATCTAAGGACTCTTAAGAATTTTCTCCTGAGATCCTAGCAAGAGATGAGCCACCACAGTCATATCGTGGAGGATCCATATGGAACCCTGCAGAGAAGGACAGGATGAACAAGGGACCCACAGCCACAGCCATTCAATCAACTCAGGATAAGCCAGTGAGACAGAAACCAACGATTCTCGACACAAAAACCCCTAAGCTCACAACATTAAAGCATCCTTAATACTCACCCACCACGACTCAGGGAACTGAGTGGAAGAGGGGGCGGAAAGATTGTGAGAGCCGTGGTGGGGGAGAACATCAGAGGCATGGCACCCCTCAGTAACAACATACTTGGGTCAGGAGAACCCGGCTGAAGACAGGGCTATCTATGGTCCCCTACCAGAGACTGATACAGACGGCCCACAGAGGAGGATATCAGCTGACTGGGGATGGGGAAGGGGGACAATGAGGAATTGGTGATAACAACTCATTGTTGGCCCACTAAACAATGTAACTCATTATGGACAATAAAAAAAAAATTAAAAAAAAAATTTTCTCGGGCTGAAGAGATGGTTTAGTGGTTGAGGCGTTTGCCTACAATGCAGAAGGACCTGAGTTCGATTCCCCAGTGCCCATGTAAAGCCAGATACACAAGAGGGCACATGTGTCTGGAGTTCATTTGCAGTGGCTGGAGGCCCTGGTGTGCCCATTCTCTCTGTCTCTCTCTAATAAATACATAAATAAAAAAAAATTTTCTCAGCTTGGGAGGCAGAGGTAGGAGGATCACCATGAGTTCAAGGCCACCCTGAGACTACAGAGTGAATTCCAGGTCAACCTGGACTAGAGTGAGACCCTACCTTGAAAAACCAAAAAAAAAAAAAAAAAAAAAAAAAAAAAATTCTCTGTATTTTGAAAAAAATGTCTCCATAGTTTTTCAACATGGTTTTCGGTTAATATCTTGGTAGTTTTCACAAGGTAGGGGGTCATAACCTTTTGTTCTTTTTGTTTTGTTTTGTTTTTTTGAGATAGGGTCTCTCACTCTAGTGCAGGCTGACCTGGAATTCACTATGTAGTCTCAGGCTGGCTTTTTTTTTTTTTTTTTTAAATTTATTGTCCATAATGAGTTACAACATTTAGTGGGCAAACAATGAGTTGTTATCCCCAATTCCCCACTGCCCTCCCCTCCCCCCTTCACTGGATAACCTCCTCCATGGGTCGTCTGGATCAGTCCTTGTGACAGGGGACCATGGATAGCCTAGTATTCAGCCAGGTTCTCCTGGCCGTCTCAGGCTGGCTTTGAACTCACAGCAATCCTCCTACCTCTGCCTCTGCCTCCCGAGTGCTGGGATTAAAGTCGTGAGCCACTATGCCCGGCTCCTTTTTTTTTTTGGTTTCCTTTTGTTCTTTATTGTGATTACTTACCACGTAAATCATTGCATCAAAATTATACTTGTCCATTCGATCTATAGCAGCTGCAAGATCTCTGAAAAAATGGGTTATAATTACTTTTAGCTACTTAGCAGTGGTGAGACTTTTCCATCTAATGAGCTCCTATCTTATCACACAGCCTGGAATACACTAACCCTGCCAGACATTTCCGAGGACATCAACACAGACAGCATGAGGAAAATGAGGTTTGTAAAAGGCAGTAACAAATACTCTGTTAAGTATAATTTTAAAAACATGAAAAATAAATAAGCAAAAGCTCTCAAACAAGTATCAAAGCAGTAAGCAGTGTTGGGCTTTGGGCTTTCCCAAAACCAAGCCCCCGCAGAAAGAAAGAACCCTCTCACTGCCAGTGCAGTGCAGGCGAGGAAGCAGCTCAAAGATGCATCTGTAACCACTCCTTAGCCAGGACCAGCCCCACAGGATCTTAGGTAAAAATTCTACTTGCCTTTTAAACCTGATAGTTTGTAAATGTATGAAATAATGAAAAGCAAACCTCTTTCCCTCCCAAATAACTACAGGAAACACAATCCCTGACCCACCAATCAAGGTCCTCAATATATATTTAGGCTTAATTGAAAAGGCTCATCCCAACTAGATGCCAGGGTGAGAAGAAAACCCAATCCATGTCACCACACAGAATACTCACTTGGGACCTTTCCAGCTTGGGAGCTTTTCTACTTTATTTTCTTAAAATAAGTATTTAACTTAAATTGTAACTGGCAGGAAATAGAAACCTAATAGATATTTTTAAATACAGAAGTTATTTATCACCTGCAATAGGTTATGAAATCAGTTTTGAGGACAAAATGACTATTTTGCATTATTTGGGGACACCGAACATGGAGTTATATACATGAAGTGTCTACCTCAGACAAACCTGGTCACATAGAGGGAAGTCCCATCAGCTCGCACCACAGTGCACACAGCAGAAGGATCACCGTTCCCAGAAAGATCCACAACAGCACTTCCTTTCCTAGAAATGCAGAAAGAGACTCTGAGGCAACAGCAAGGGCTTTTGGAAGCAAACTAATTTTGACATCTTTGCAGAGCCAGGGCTACTTTATTGCCCAGGAGTTGTAATAAGAGTGTCAACAAGAACTGTCACTGAGAATCTACAAAAAGCGAGTATAGTATGATGTAATTGGTGCTTGGCTGTATTTTTTTCTTTTTGTCTGCAGGGCTCAATAAGGTCCTGAGATGCAATCATTAATGCACTGCACCTATGAAACAGCACAAGCTGTCTTTCTAATGGATGTCATTACAGCATTCATATTGGACTAATAGTGTTCTTTCTTTTCCTTTCTTTTTCTGAGGTAGGGTCTTTCTCTAGCCCATGCTAAACTGGAACTCACTTTGTAGTTCAGACTGGCCTCCAACTTACAATGATCCTCCTATCCCAGCCTCTGGAGTGCTGGCTAGTCTAATTTTTAGCATGCCAAAAAGTATTCCTAAATATTAAAATTATGATTTTTCCTTCTGCCTGACCAAAACCTGGAATATGTATGACAACTTTAAAAAGTTTTGCAAAAGTGTATTACTGAGGATGCTGTGAACATTCTCAAGTCTTTGTTGTGAAGACGACTGAAACTGTGATTTGCTACTATAAACCCAACGGTTTTCAGCAGCTAGCTTCTATATTGAAGAGGCCCAGCTCTTTCTCATTGATTACTGTAGGGCTTCTTAAACTTGTTACACTTGTGACAGGCAAAAAAGCCTAAAAAGTTTAATGCAACCCTTGGTATAGAGGTTTATAAAATAACCCAGAGTACTAAATATGAGACGTACATTTATAGCCGTTTCAAAAATTCAGCCCTAACCTCAAAGCAAAATTCATTTTAATAATAGTTTAGGAAATTCAAGTCAACAACTCAAGCTGCAGCTTTAAAAATATTTTAACCAAATACAATCCAAAGATACACTAACTTGATACTTACATGTTGAAAAATGATAGGAAAATATTGTTTTGTTTTCTGTAAGTCATTGTTTTGTAAGAACAGTCAACTTTGCACATACAGTTAAAAACCATGTAATTCACAGCACACACTGTCCTGAGTCAGAGCGGAGATGCCCCTGGCTTGCTCACCAGTGCTGTGAGGCAGCATGTAGAGAGCAAAGTATGCACATTGCGAGCCAAGGCTTTGGTGGAACGCAACACAAGCACTGCCTTTAGAAACACCTCATTCGTTACTTGTTGGATTTTAATTAATTTTTGGTCACTACTCATTCAGAAACTCTTTACTACCGCAAACCAACACTAGACATTCACACCACTTTTTACCTACAACTTACATGGATGCTGGGGAATTACAGGGCAGCAGGCTTTGCAAGCAAGCACCTTTAACTTCTGAGTCAACTCTCCACCCCAGACACAATTCTTTCTCTTACCCTTAGAAGGCTTTGGCAATGGAAATAATAGGTAATATGTGGGAAAGCACTTTTTTCCTTCTGTTTTTTCATTTTGTTTTTGTTTTGCTTGTCTGAGATAGCTCAAAATCACCTATGCCCAGGCTGACCTTGAATTCAAGAGTTTCCTGTTTCTGCCTCTTGTATGTAGGGATTATGAGCATGAGCCACACACTCGGCTTGGGAAAGTATTCTGAATGAACAATACAACAGTGCTATAAAAAAATGGTGGAAGGCTTGCTCAGTGGTTAACGCACTTGCCTGCAAAGCTTAACAACCCAGGTTCAATTCCCCAGCACCCATGTAAAGCCAGATGCACAAAGTGGCACATGCACCTGGAGGTCATTTGCAATGGCTAGAGGCCCTGGCATGCCCATCCTCTCTGCTTGTCTATTTCTGCTTGTAGATAAATAAAAACAATTTTTAAAAAACAGTGGAAAGGCTCAAGATAGCACTGTTGCCCTTACTAGAAGACACATGAGTACCGAAGAGCACATCACCCCGCTGAAGAAGAATAGCCATCGTACACTGTTTTCTGCAGAAGTCCTCTTCTGTCCAGCAACTGTAAGACATCCTGAGCCTTTTCACGGTAATGTGACTCTCCTGAATATTCATCAAAGCATATTCCTAGACGCTAAAAGGGTCCGCAAATAGAGAGAGTATGTTAGTTAAATCCCTAATTATTTTACAGGAAGACAACACACAGGATGTTTTACCATCTGTCACACAGATGGGGAAAAGTGATTTCTCTAATGGCTTATAGCACACCAGTCCTCACCATGGCACCTGCTGTTCAAAGAGGAATTTGTGCCTGCTTAAGTCAGAATTAAATAAATGAAACTTGGTTTCTCAGTCTCACTACTCACACCTCAAGTGCTCAACAGGTACATGTAGCAAGACGCAGGGTGTGCAGATCAGAACATACTTCATGCCCAACCTAAAGCCTCCTACTTCCACAACATGACTTCCCACCAAACCTGCATGTGCACTTGGAGCACATCTGGTTGGTGTCACCACTGAGCACCCTCTGAAATCTGTCTCATTTACTGTCGTTCTCCAGGCTAGACCTCAAGTTGCAGGACAACACAGATTTTTCTTTTATTCACTCTAGTGAATCAGTATTATTAAAAAAAAAAAGCATTTATTTACACACTATATACAGGCTTAAGAAGTGGGAAAAGAAAATGCAGGTAAGAAAAATCAAAGGAATGAAAGAAGGGCTTTGTAGCTGTAATTAGCAGTGCAAATTACTGGTTTTTAACTCAAGCAGAAATCTACTCTTGAACATGGCTAAGCAACAGCTTTACTATGCAGTGGTGCCAGTGAAGAACTGCAGAGCCCCACAGGTACCTTGTAAATTCGAACGTACTCGGCAATGCTCAGGTCCCGGAACCTCTGCCACAGGGAAAGCGCTTGCCCGTCTCCACACTCCAGTCGCTGGAAGAACTCCCGTGCCAGTCCTGCGATGTTTTTATCATCTTCTGCTTCTTTGTTGACTTGTACATAAACCTAAGAGCACAGCAGGACACGATCACACTGTCACCTGTGACAGAAGACTGAGTAAAGCACAGCTGTGATGGTCAGTTACAAGTTAATCCAATAGTTTCACCAGAGGATCGGTCCATCCTCCCAGCCAGCCTCCCTCCCTCCTAGCCATTTCCCCTATAGACCTGTCTGAAAATATTTCCACATGCACAAAATTCCTGACATAGCAATAATAGAAAACACAAATTTATGACATAGGTTATTGAGCATGAAGTCCATGTTTTCTTCTCCACAAGCTCCCTGAAAACACACTTAACTGCTGAGCCATCTCTAGCCTGATTCCATGTATTTTAAGTGTGATCTCATGGAAGAAGTAGGATTATCTGTGGGGAAGAGATAAGGAAGAGTAGCAGGGAGCCAAAAGAGGGAGGGAGGACAAATACTGTGTTTTCTCTCATGCAAAGTGCGGATTTAGAAAAAACATATCAATCAAAGGACAAAGGGGGCCATTTGGGGAGAGAAAGGAGAATAGCAGGAGAGAAATGGGGGTGAGTATGAGCAAGGTCCAATAATACATGCATGAAATGCCAGTGAAACCCATTATTTTGTATGCTAATTAGAGCTCAGCGGATGAAACCCCTGCCACTGAAGCCTGAGCTTCCACATTCTATCTCCAGCCTCCCAAAGAAAATGCTGGAAGACCTGACAGGCTTCTGGAATCTGGAATCTGTAATCCTTACTCTAGACACTATACGACCAGACAGTTTGGGGAAGGCAGAAAGTCAACATAAGGGGAAGGAAACTCCACAACTGGGGAGGGATGGGGAGCACTCCCAGGAGTAGCAGCAGCAGCTGGGGGGCCCAGGATGAAGGGGGGGGGGCTCGTGTGTGTCTGTGCAGTAAGGCTGGCCTCTAGGCCAGAGAGAGGAGTTTCGAATGATGCCTGCTGAGCAGAGCTGCCTGCCTCCAGGCAGATTAGAGACCCATCCTCCCTGCCTGCCCTGTGATGCACAGTAGTTTGGGAACTTTGTGTGAGTTGGGAGATTGGAAATCCTTAACAATGTCTACTCTCACGACTCAACAGTGACGCCAGAGCTCAGACCTGTAAGAGCAAAATCCATACCAACCCTACAATGCTCCCCAGAAGAACTGTGACCTGATAACCTTTAAGTACATTTTTATACCGTGAGTTTCTAGCTGCAGCTATAGTCCCAGATGTGACCAGGATTAAGTGTGAGAAATTGTTTTGAAAATTTTACCTAGGACAAACACGGTCCATTGTGAAATAGATTCTCCTATTCCCACCAGCACAAGATCAATACTGAAAAGAACATCATTACCTCTTCTTAAAAGTTTTCTACAGTTTTGGTTTTTTTCAGGTAGGGTCTCACTGTAGCCTGGCCTGACCTGGATTCACTCTGTAGTCTCAGGCTGGCGTAGAACTCTTGGTGATCCTTCTACCTCTGCCTTCTGTGCACTGGGATTAAAGACTTGTGCCACCACGCCCGGCTAGCTTAAAAAAAAAAAAAATCTGTCATCCCTCCCCTACGGCCTTCCACTGAATCCCTTCTTTCCAAGCAGTCTCCTGTTTCATGTCTCGCCTGTTGCCTTCATCCACAACATGTTGATGGGCCTGGTCTATGCAGGTAATGACGGCTGCCGTGAGTGTAAGAATGTAACAGAAGACAGCCTGGGGAAGCAGGCCTTGTGCAGGTAGACAGCTGCCGCTGGAAGCATTCCTCCCTGTCCTGTGGCCCTCACTGTCTTTCCATGACCTTAATCCCTGAAGTCACCCTGTCCTGCTCCTTCTTCATGTGTACCCATGAACCTCTAACACACATGTCAATCTCCCACTCTGTTTATGAGTCTTGGAAAGGAGGGAGCAATAGTAAACTGCCTAGGAAGAAACAAATGTTTAGGTTCTGTGGAGTTTAGAATACATCTTACTAAAATAGTTAAAACATACAGTAAACAGATATACTATTCCCATGACTAAATGAAACTTGGAAGGCAGCAGATAAGGAGTTAAGTCTTCCGCTCACTACTCTCCATCGGTACTCCCAGGTACAGGTGCCATGTGGTGTTCTCTGTAAACCGGATGTGATGAATAGTTTGCCAGGATTATCATAAAAAACACTATTATTCAAAGTGTAAAACTGTAATATAAAAAATATTCTAGGCAGTGAGAGGGTACTCTTTACTTACTGATAATGGTAAAAAGGAATTAATTTTTTATAAACTCTTAATTATCAATAAAGCCCAATATAAAAAAGAAAATTTTTAAATAAATATTTTTATTTATTCATTTGACAGAGAGAAAAAGAGAGAGAGAGAGAGAGAGAGAGAGAGAGAGAGAGAGAGAGAGAGAGAGAGAGAGAAACACATTGGTGTAACAGGTCTTCTTGACACTGCAAACAAACTCCAGATACACGTGCCCACCACCTTGTGCATCTGGCTTTATGTAGGCACTGAGGAATCAAACCCAGGCCATCAGATTTGTGAGTAAGCACCTTTAACCACTGAGCCAGCTACTCAGTTCTCCCTCCAAATCTTTTTTTTAAACATAAATCAAAATGGAGGCACTGAAAGTGCAGTGAATAGTACTATAAAACTAGCCAAAAGCCCTGCTGAGGAGATCATAGCCCCTAGAGATGAAGACCTTCAGTTATGCAGATCAAGAACAAAACGTATCCAAGGGACTAAATGAAAAAGAACGAAAGGAAGACGAACTGAGTGATATAAATGAAAAATAGAATAGATACGAATTCAGAGTGGAACATACAACAGTATACATTCATATTTTATAAGTTGTAGTTATCATGAAGAAAGATATAGTACACCAATCAACAGAAAATAGAGAAATTTCCCTTTGTGTCATCTGTCATCCTATGTGAGTTTTGTGGCTTGTTTGTCTGCTTTGGGACTATGTGGTCCAGGCTGGCCTTGAACCTGGGATCCTCCTGCCTCAGCTCCCCAGTGCTACTATCACAGGTGCACCAGCATGGCACTACCTGGCATTTGGGGAAGTCTTGTCTCTAATAAACTAGAACAATACTAAGAAATATACCGACTTAGAACCAAACACAGCTGGATTTAGGCTTTAGGCAAGCCGCTTTTCTTGCCCACTCTCGAGCTGTGGCAGGCACCCCAGTGGGTGCAGGTCTGTGACTTTGGAATCCTCACTGTCCTGGAGGTTGACTAAGCTTCACCATCCCAGAACTTCATGTCACAAGAGGGCCCAACCTAACAGCGCATGATTTCCCTTCCTTTCCCTTCCCTGAAAAGCCAAATAACCAGCACCCTTCCTTTAATCGCTGATCCACCCCCCAGCCCTACCACCACCCTTCCCTTACTGGCTGTTCCAAAGCCTCTTTCCTTTCACTTCAGACCACACATTTTCTCTCCTGGCATTAAACAAACCTTGAGACCCCAGGAAACAGTTTATCTCTATTCTTGAACCCAAACAAAACAAAACGAAACAAAAAAAAACTTTCTAATAACAAAAAAGCAACAGTTTTAAATGAGTTTTGTTTCTTTGTTAAAGGAACATATTTTTAAAGCCTCTGAGATTAAAAATCATTAGAAAATTATACAGTATTCTGAAAAAAAAAAGGGTTGAGGCATTTTCCAATATTCTTTCTTATCAACTTACTTCAAAGAGATGCTGTAAAGGATTGGACTGCAGTTTTTCTTCACAGCCAAACAGCTGGAAGCCAGCTCCCAGAAGACCTATCGTGATCACAAATAAATGAAAATAGGTATAATTACACACACACACACACACACACACACACACACACACACACACACACACACACACATGAAAATTCAAGATACTGGTTATGGTTTAAATGAAGAATGACTTCCAGAGGGGAATGCATTTGAACCTAGGCCACCTCTAGAGTGCTGTTTTAGAAGGCTGAGGAACCGTCCTCACTTGAAGAAGCAGCTCACTGTGATTAGGAGGTGAGAGTCCTCACTAGAAGGTCACTGTGATTAGGTGAGAGCCCCCACTAGAAGCAGCAGCTCACTGTGGGTGAGCTAGAGGTTTCATAGCCTGACCCCACTTCCTGTTGGCTTACTGCATCCAGTGCTTCACACTGCGGTCACCCCTCACATTGCTTTTATTAGGTATTTAGTCATGGCAGTTAGAAAAGCACCTAATATAGTAGCCAATGGACTAAGGGTCGAGAATAGTGTTAGTTTGAACCTTCAATAAGTAGTAAGTGAAGTTATAAGTCAACAATGGAAACAGCACTGTATTTACATGAAGAGATGTTGCTAAGATGATCATAATTTTATTTGAAAGGATATGTGACCTGGGCCAAGAGTGGGTAGTTTTGTGATTTTGAAAAGTAATGTTCACGCAACCCTCAAGTGGAGTGTTCTGGCTCTAAGGGCCTTGCTGGTGCTCAGGTTCTGCACAGGGCTCAACAGAAAGCAGAATGCTCTCAGTCAGTCCGCAGGAGGACAGTTAATGCTGTGGAGCTGGGGCAGCAGTGAGAAGGATGAACAAAGCTCTGTTCACTTTAAAGCAAAGACAAGGGATTGTCTTTATGAAAGAAGCTGAGCGTGTGCTCAAAGCAGAAGGGAAAGAAGGAGCACTCTATTTCATATTCATTCCAGGTCATGCCTGCAAGTAACGCTGTGCTTAGGAGGAACCTGCCAACTGTCAACAAGGACAGTGAAACAGTGAAATTTCACTTCTTCATAGCCAGGCATAGTGACTCACTCAAGTAATCCCAGTAGTTGGAAGGCTGAATGTTAGGAGGATTACCCTAAGTTCAAGGCCATTCAAGGCTACAGTGAGCGCCAGGCTAGCATGGGCTAAGACCTCAAAAAAATAAAAGACAAATACAAATAAAATAAAATACATAAAATGAAGGGGTGGCAGATAGCTCAGTAATTAGAGCACTTCCTTTGGACATATTAGGGCCTGAGGAAGCCTGAGAGATCCCCCAGATTCCATCTCCAGGACCCACTTAACAGCTGAGTACAGATACATGTGCCTGGGTGTCTGTAACCCTTCCTGTAGGGGAGCAGAGACATGGCAAGCTCCAGGAATATTAGGCAAAATAGCAACAGATGGCGAGCAATGGAGCCAGACACAAAATGTCCAGCTGTGGGGAGGGCACAGGGTGCTGCAGGGCACATACACGTACACACCACACACATGCAAAAAATGTAGTTCCTCGATAATGATGGCTATAAAGGAAACACTGACAGATCATTAACCGCAGCAGTCCTTTTGAGAAATGCCATAATAATAAAATCCTGCAGTGAAAATTTAGGAAATTCCATAATCACATATTTGCTAATGCCTATGAAATCCCCAAGTCAGTCAACCTGATGTAAAATGAATGCTAACGACTAAGGCTGACTGCTGTGCCCATAGCCTATATCTTTGCCAGCTGTTGGGAACTGCCAATGGATCCCAAGAAACTGAGATCTTTCCAGAAATCTCACAGTGGAAAATGAAAAGGCTGAAGCTTTGAGTCCAACCAGAGGAGGACTTTGTCTCTGACAAAGATTTCCAACTCGTCCGATGACTTTGCAGGACAAGGCAGAGTGGAGCTGAAGCAATAGCATGGGTGGACCACACTGGGACTGCTCAGCTAGTGTTCTACTGAAAGCCAAGCCTCTTGTGAGGACCCAGAAGATGGACAGGGGTCAGGGCTGGTGGCTCTGGATCTCTGTGTCCCTCTCCCCAGTGGAGCAGCCCTTCGCTGCTACTCACTCTTTTGTTTAACTGTCTTACTGAGGACAGACCACTGACCCTCGCTTGTTGGGGCTGCTGACAGGGCTCTGCTTCTGACCCTTACAATTCCAGTAATATCTCCAGTGAACAGAATTATCAGCCTCAAGCTGTACCCTTTTCAGAGACTGAAAACAATTTTCATTAATATATAATATATATTATATAATATATAATATTAATATATTAATAATATATAATATATATTATATATATAATATATTCATAAGAGAAGATCTTGATAAATCTCCTATGAGAAAAGTTTCTTCAAATTGGAACACAGAAACATTAGAGGCTATGCCCACTACACACTCTTAGATAAACTGCACAGCACCGCCAAGCTTTTCTTCTGGACTCAGACGGTGGCGCAGTTCTCAGGACAGAGTCACTCATCACTCAGTGCACTTCTTATGTGTCAAACATTGTGGATACAAAAATAAATAAGGCTGGGGAGATGGCCTAGCAGTTAAGGCACTTGCTTGCAAAGCCTGCTAGCCTGAGTTCAAATCCCCATAACCCATGTAAAAAGCTGGATGCCAAGAGTGGTGCAAGCATTTGGTGCTTGTTTGCAGTGACAAGAGATTTTGGTGTACACACGTGTACACACACACACACACACACACACACACAAAATATGAAAAAAGCAATCAAGATACAGGCTATGCATTGAAGGAACATAGCATCTAGCAAGAGAGAGAAGCACGGGAAAGGAATGATATAACAAGAGCCTATTGCAGGAGAGCATCCACAAATCAAGGACACAGCTCACTGTAGTTTGCGCTAAGTACACATGGGACCCAGGTTTCAATCCCTAGCAACACAAGCAAAGCAGACAGGGCCCAATGTTTCATGAGATGGGATCTTGTCTATATTCCCTTTGGTGCTAAGAAAACGAAAACTGAAAAATAGTAAAATGAAAAACATCCCAAACTCACTTACCAAACTGCATGCCCCAATCTCCAAGGTAATTTATTCTTGTTACTTGATGTCCTAAAGCTTCTTTGAGATTTGCTATAAAATTTCCTAGTAATCAACAAAATATAGCTTCTTATTTTTATTATCTATTTTGGCTTAAGAACACTCTGCTTCTGTGTTACCAGGGAATAACACAAAAAATATTAAAAAAAAAATCAACTCAATCTTTTCTACTAAAACATTACTACTGAGTGTATGTACCAAAGAAAATGAATAAGGAATTACTTATGGGAGCATTTTTCCAAAGGCGCCCACGATTGTCACAAGAGCAGATTTCTCATCAGCATTATAAATAGGACTTGGGAACATATGTTAATTACTATTAGGACAGAAAATAACAGAATTTTCATGATTAATACATACTTTCACTGTGCATGAAGGGCCTTAGCCACACTGTTCTATTCCCCCCCCCCCCCCCCCCCCCCCGGCCCCAGCTCACACCAAATGCTTCTTCGGTAAGACTGTAGAAAATATTCTACTCAATGCCTCCCCTTCCTGCTCTGCTGATTCAGGTTTAATACTCACAACCTGTTCTATTCGCCTTTGAGTTGGCTTCATATACCGCCAAGATTGCAAACCTAAAGTCGACTTCCCTACTCCCCCGTGTCTTATGTATGGTTAGGGGTCCAGAAATCCTCTAGTTTTGGACAAACAGGGAGATTCGCAAAGGGAACTTGTACGTGTTATCTTTTTCTTTGCTGGAGCAAAATACCTGACAAAAATCAGTGTAAGGGAACAAAGATTTATTCTAGCTTATAGTTTTAGGTTAACATCCCTCATGGCAGCAGGAGCTTGGGGCAACTGCTCACATTCAGTCCACAGTCAGGATGCAGAGAGCGATGAATGCCAGCGCTCAGCCAGCTCTCTCCTTTCATACAGCCCAGGACCTCAGTCCCCAGAATGGTGCTGCCCACTTCTATGGTGGTTCTTCCCCTTAATTAACCTGATCGAGATGATTCCTCACAGGTTTGCTAGAGCTTCTAGGTCCCATCAAGTTGATAGTCGTAAATCACAACAGAGCTACTGCTCAATTAGGAGGCTTCTGGTTGTTTTGCTTTTCCTTTTCTCTCTGGTGGCACCACTAACTGAGGTCCTAGTATCCTGTTGTGACCTTTTTGTCTATGTGAATTCTAGAAGGCCTGACACGAGTAGGAACAGTTTCTAGACGTGGCTATGGTCATAGAGCCCTACAGCAGTGGAAGGGATGGCATATGAGGCAGGGGCTCCCTTGATAAACAAGCCTGTCATACACTTTCAGGAGTCATTTATGTCAGGTTAGCCCAAACGTCTTCACCCCTTGCCAAAACCTTTAAAACCATTCAATAGCCTATAACAGAGCCTTTACTGATTTAAACGCAGGGTTTGCTGGGTGTGGTGGTTCACACATGTAATCCTAGCACTTGACAGGCCGAGGAAAGTGATTTCTACAAGTTTGAGTCTAAATGGGGTTACATTGTAGTTTTAGGCCAACAGAATTAGACCCTATCTCAAAACAACAATAATTATAAACACTAAATAAAATGTGGCTTTAGTGTTTGGAAAATGAAGCCTTGCTGACAGCACCCTGCTTTAACCTATGAAGCTACCTTTGCCAGCTTCCTGATTTCTGAACCTTTCAAATCCAGTCCCTGTGATAGGGACCACTTCCTCAGTGGCGACTTGAATTGTACACCTGTTTTCTTAGCACACAACTATTTCACAAACCCAGCTGAATATTTATCCAGCTTTAAGAAATATGCTACTTAAAAATCCTGGTCACAATACTTATTATTCATATGATCTTGGAAAAATTACTTCTTATACCTGAATTTTTTTCATCCGTAAATCAGAGTTAATTGTTCTTACCATACAGGGCTCTTGTGACATTAAATGAAGTAACATACAAAAATACTCAATTTATTTCAATAAATACTCTCTCTTCTGGTCCAAAGATTTTTCTTAGTAAGTGTCAGGGTTACTTTATCATGCTCTATGCTTTTGACTTGCCCGATGCAGCTTGGATTATCTCATTATTCTCGTCTATGTCAAGTCCTGTCCCATCCTCATTTAAAATATGGCTCAAGAATTTTGTATCAATAAAAGCTGAACCCATTTCAATAAAAATCTGTTACTAATTTTCCAATTCTTACACATATCCAAGTAGAGGTTAAATGACTTCTTCTTGAGTATGCATTAGTCAGATTTCTACATTGAAAGGTAGATGAAACAAGACACACTCCAAAGTTCCTTCCAACACTAATATTGTGCAAATTCTGAGTTTCAAATTGGACTACTGCAAAATGTAATGCTTTCAATCAGTGGAAATCATTAGTATACTGAGTGCCATAATAATCTCTACTAGAATAGTCTTATTTTATTTCCAATCTTGACCATTACAGCTAGTGCTCACTGAATTGATTTTTTCCTCTCCATCTCTTTACTCTAATTCAGCTGACCTGAAACTAACTCTGTAGCCCCAGGCCAGCCTTGAACGCATGGTGATCCTTATTCTCAGCTTCCCAGTGCTGGGATTAAAGTCATGCCTGACCACACCTGGCTTTTCATAAACGATTTTAATTTTTGCCTTTCAGCTCTCCATATTCTTATGTATTTTTTGCTTTTGAAATGAATTTTGGTTTTAATTGTGAAACAATTTTATCATTTTATGAATTAGATTAGGCTCATATCAATTTACGCCTTTTGTGACTTTTTCTGTCCTTTTCATTTAAACACTGAGCCATAACACTCCATTGTTGTATGCTTTCCCAAAGGCCTGTTTAGTATTTTCTGAGAAAGTGAACACTTACCAATGAGGGTGGAACGCAAATGTCCAACATGAAATTTTTTGGCAACATTAGGTGAGCTGCAAAAAATGGAGAGTATCTTATTTTAATAAAGAATTCTGAGGATAAATAGGTCATGCCTTCATAGATTGACATAGTTAGGATGAGGGGCCTTTGGCAATTCAGGGCAAAGGTTAGTTAAAAGTTTAGAATAAAGATAAATGAGAGTCCAGAAAGAATCATCCCATCACTGCTCAGCAATCACTGATGCTCTGATTCATGAAGCAAAGCTGCCCACTGATGTAGCATCCTTATGAAGCAAAGGTTCTGAAGGATTCAGAAGATTGAGTTGCTCAGAGATAAGGTTTTGATACCAGTGGCACAGATGGATAAACCAGGGCATTAGTTCTTAGCCTAGTCTCTTAAAAGAACTGAGGATGGGGCCAAACAAAACCAAAACAAACAAAATAAATTCAGCTAAAAAGTGGTAAATTAGAGCTTAAAATCTATTCTGTCTTTAAGGGCTTGTTACCCCCACCCACCAAGGAAGGGTCTTGCTCTAGCCCAGGCTGACCTGGAATTCACTCCATAGTCTCAGGGTGGCCTCAAACTCAAGGCGCTCCTACTACCTCTGCTTCCCAAGTGCTGGGACTCAAGGCCAGGCTCTTATCACTTTTTAAGAGCATTACAATTTAAAGACTTGATCCTATAGCTTATGTGCACATGATTATGGAATCACAAAACTGCACATTTATTCAAGTGTTATTTATAAAGAAGATAAATGTTCTTGTATAGGACAATACAAACAAACAAACAACAACAACAAAAAAAACACAAACAAACCAAGGACTCTCCACTTACAACCCAAGACAGTAACAAGGACTCAGTGTACTTCTGCTGCTACAGTCAGAAACCCAGAGAAATACACAAAACTGGATGGTAGGCAGTGAAGGACTATAGTCCATGTAACAGTCTAAGTTTTTTAATGAATTAGAAAAAGAACTGAATCCAAAGCAGAATAAAAACTTTTTTAAAAAAGAAAGTAAGTTCAAGGCCATGGGGGGATTTGGAAGGAGGAGAAGAGGGTGGGGGAGTTAGTTCACAGCCAGGCTGGGATGCAAGAGACCCTGCTCAAAAACTAAAAGAAAACAAACAAACAAACAAACAACCCATAATGACCTGGACATTCTTTTGAACTAGAGATCTACATATTTTTATTCATTTTACTTCTGGTTTAGTGATTGATTGTGATCTTAAGGAAATAATGTCCATGGTTTTCTGCTTTCCCCAAGAAGCTTAGTGAAACCTTAATCAATGAGGTGGATCCCTCCCAATCTAATCAGCTGGATTCATAAGCACATGCTATGAATAGGCACTCACCTGAAGTCAACCACAATCCTCCTCTGAGGAAGACCAGAGAAAAGTTCACTTCTCAGTCCATACTTTGAGCCATCTTCCATTACTTGGTGCAGCACTGCCTGAAAAATGGCAGATTTAAGTATTGAAAGAAATTTCAATGTTAACTACTTTGTTACTAGAAACTGAATGTTGATTTAAAAATATATATATTTATTTGCAAGCAGAGGGAGAGAGAGGGAGAGAGGAGAGAGTGGGCACACCAGGTCATTTAGTCACTGTCATTGAACCCTAGACGTTTGTGCCACTTTGTGCATCTGGCTTATGTGGGTACTGGGGAATTGAACCTGGGTCCTTAGGCTCTGGAGGCAAGTGCCTTAAACTGCCGAGTCATCTCTCCAGCCCTATGTTGTTGATTTTTTCACCATAATTTCTGCAGCTGATAACCTTACATCTTCAGCAGCACCTCCTTCAGCACCAACTTCCCGTGTCACCTCTGCTTTTCAGAAGGGACTGTTAGGGCTTGTAATGTAAACTAATGATGTAGATAGAGCAGAGGAAATGGGAGCTTCACCAGGTCAATTAACTGCCCAAAGTTCCCAGTGCTGTGTGGCAGGTTCCTCTGAACTGAAATATGCTTCCCTGAAGAGAGCAAGAAGACTGATTTAAGAAGTCAAGTCTGGGAGACCTAAAACTTAAAGGTCATTATAACTACTCCTCAAGGTGATGTTAATTAGGAACTGAACTATTCTTTAGGGGAGGGAGTTCAAAGACTCAGGAAGTGAACAAGTCTGGGAAAGGGTTTAAGACCCAGCGCTAAGGCTATATGAAGGAAGACAACTGCTTGGTGAGGAGACTCCCACAGAGCTGCTGCCTGCAGGCCATGCAGAGTGCTTCAGAGATGTCACCTATCCTGTGGGCTTCTCAGTGATGCAGCTGTCTTTGAGTCATCCATGGCTCCTGTGAGCAACCGTTCCTCCTTCTCTTGTAAGTAACACCAGTAACTCATTGGTTCACCAAACTGGTTTTGGTATAATCATCCTTTGGTCTTCCATCTGTGCCCTATCTGGGGAGAAGATGTGTGTTTGTGTCATCGTAGGGGAAAAGTTGCCTGGGACACACAGAAGCAGTAAAAAGAAAAAAAAAAAGGAAAGAAAACCCCCTCAATACCACAGAGATTAAGTAACTTTCTCAATGTCAAAATCCTATGAAGCCCAGCCCAGCCCAGCCCAGCCCATTCCTAGTCCACAACGACTGTGCCCTGGGGACACAGAAGAGCACAAGTGGTAGGAAGGCAATAAGAACCAGACTGGCCACACCTGTGAAAACCTCCAAAAGGCATTCTAGGTTAATTTTCATTTAGTAGTAACTACTGCACAGTGCACAAAGTGCACCCTGGTCGCTGTGCTGGTGACAATGCATTTTCAAAATGCTGAACTATTTACTCTCCTAGGAGTAACTCATGATGTGAATTTTATTATCCAAGAAGGGTAAGTGGCAAGTTCAGCACTCTAAGATTAAAACGGAAAGGTCATGAGTTTGAGGCCAGTCTGGAATACTAAGGACATCCTTACTCAAATAAACAAAGGAAAAAAAGTTGCTAAATGGAAAAGACAGTGAAAACAGCAATGGGTTAGTAAAACAGTACTTAAGAACCAACAAGCTTCTTTCACTATCATTCCAAGGAATTATTTTCAGAATCAATATTCTAATGTCAAACTCAACTGAACTTAGTATATACTCTTATAGATACATTCTATAAGAATAAACAAACATTTACAATGAGATGAAAATCTACAGGCCCTTCTCTGCATTTGTTCTTATTGAGGTCTCTTCTCTTTAGCCACTTTTCAAACATCATCTCACTTGACCACAACTTTCCTTGTGCCCTCCTCCTCCTCCTTCCTGAGCTGTAAAGACACTGTTCTCTCCTAAGCTTGTCAGCTCCTCTCCCACCATCTACCCTTTTCCCTTAGGTCCCTTCAGGTCCTTAGTTTTCCTGTGTGGGTAACTTGAACCCCTCCCCTAAGATTTCAACCACTGGCCTCAAGAATCTCTTTTGTGTTACAGACTGAACTCAGAATTGGACATGGTTCCCAGGCACTTCAAGTAGAACATGCTCGTTCTTCCTTCTACATTTTCTACTTACATAAATTTCCCTCCCAGTTACCCAACTAGCCCCATAAGACACTCAGGAGTTCCTAAAATGCCTTCAACCTCCATAACCAATTACTTACAAATCACCAGCTCCTGTGCTCTCCTCAGTCTCATTACTGGTATCCCCTTGATCTTCGTTTAGAACCTAATCACTTGCCAAAAACCACCATTCCAATACCACCTTTTTTCTTAAATAATGTATTTCCATTCTTTTTACCTTTTGGTGCTAGTGATTACTCCTAGGGCCCTGCATGTGATAAGGAAATGCTCTACCTCTGACCTACACACCAGGCTCTTAAGCACACACATTCCATCAACTCTATGGTCCATTTTAGTTCTTCAATGATTTCTACCATTTAAAAGGTTTTACCAATTTCTGATTTTGCATCAAATTCAAATCTCCTTAAAAAAAAAAAAACCTTTAAGAAATTTATTTCTCAAAGAGCATTGTAGGGCTAGATGGCTCAGTGGTTCAGGTACTTGCCTGCAAAACCTAACGACCTGAGTTCAATTCCCCAATACCCACATAAAGCCAGATGCACAAAATGGGCACATGTGTCTGGAGCTCCTTTGCAGTTGCTGGGGCCCCTAGTGCACCCATTCTGACTCTCTCTGCTTGCAAATAAATAAAATTTACTGGTAATTTTTTACAGTAAATATCTATTCAAATGGAATATCCCTAATTGGTGTACTACCAGAAATCACGTGCTAGCTACTTGGGATATACATAATAGAGAAAAGAGTGACACAGAAAAAGCTAAAACTCTTACCCAGAGGATACAGGGTTACGCCTGAGGGTGGCAAGCTCTTAGACTCAACCGTGCCTCTGTCTACAATAGAGACTCTCAGGTATCCCAATGCAAGGTCATGCCTGCTCTCCACACAGATGAATGTGTGCCATCTTTACAGTGACCAAGTCTTACACACACCTCCGCCAGGTCACACCAGAGTACTCATCACATGCTATTCCTTTGTTTGCACACTTTTTCTCTAAGACGTTTCTTTTCCTTTTTTTTTTTTTTTTTTTTTTGGTTTTTCGAGGTAGCGTCTCACTCTAGCCCAGGCTGACCTGGAATTCACTATGTAGTCTCAGGCTGGCCTTGAACTCATGGTGATCCTCCTACCTCTGCCTCCCGAGTGCTGGGATTAAAGGCATGCGCCACCACGCCCAGCTTCTAAGATGTTTCTTGAGGCCAGGATCCATGGCATTCTATCTCTGAGCCTCAGTAACAGTCCCTGGACATAACAAAACATTCATTAAATTAGAGACAGCATTTCATGGTCTCTTTAAGTTTTATGGTTCCAACAGATTATAGGCTACCTGGGAGTAAACCCATACTCCCTTCTCATCTTCAATACACAGCCAATTTACTCATCTAGCAACATTATCTAGCATATGCTGAGCAGCGGACACTGTGCTCAAGCCTGAAGATTCCACAGTGAGAAAGGCAGATGCTATAAACCCCAGCAGGAATTAATTTTAAGTGCAAGTGGCATTAATTAAAGGAATACAAAACAGAAAACTGGGTTCTACAGAGAAGAACTCAGTACGCTATGACAGGTGATCAGAAAACTACTGCCAAGGGCTGAGGATGTGGCTCACTGGTAGAGTGCTTCCCTGAGCGCATGCAAGGCTCTGGCTTTAATCGCTAGTACTACTAAAAAAAAAGGGGGAAAGCCGGGCATGGTGGCACACGCCTTTAATCCCAGCACTCGGGAGGCAGAGGTAGGAGGATTGCCGTGAGTTCAAGGCCACCCTGAGACTACAGAGTGAATTCCAGGTCAGCCTGGGCTAGAGTAAGACCCTACCTCAAAAAAACAAAAACAAAACAAAACAAAACAAAACCAAAAAAAAAAAAAAGGGGGAGAAAAAAAGAGAAAGAAAAGAAGGAAGTAAAAAAGGGAGGGAGGGGGAGGTAGGGAGGAAAGGGAAAAAAGGGGAGAAAGAGGAGGCAGAGGGAGGAGTAAGATCTTCGGAATTCCAGACAGAGGGATCAGTATGTGCAAAGACTTTGAGCCACTGAGTTCTAGAGCCACAGGACGATCAGCATGGTTCAGACAGCATGCAAGTGAGCCATTCTTACCTTAGTCAACAGTTCTCGGTTTATTTTGAACTGTACAGTCCCTGGACCAGTGCCGATTTCACTCACCACTGAATCACATTTAAGCTGGAAAGATAAGAAATCACGTGAAATAGCGTAGACAGAGAAGTGGTCTCATGAGACAGACAGGTCTAACACCATGAAATTGGTGTAAAACTAACAGGTGAGTCACCTCGATCACTGCCACTTGAACCCAGGCCTCAGTCAATGTCTTCAGTCATTCTATTTAGAACAACACATTTTCTTCTTTTCCTAACTAGAATGCTGTTTTTTTTTTAAAATATTTTATTTATTCATTTTCATGGAGAGAGAGAGAGAGAGAGAGAGAGAGAGAGAGAGAGAGAGAGAGAGAGAGAGAGAGAAAACACACCAGGGCCACCACCTTGTGGGTCTGGCATATGTGGGACCTGGGGAATTGAACTCGGGGCCTTAGGCACTGGAGGCAAATGCCTTAACTGCTGAGCTATCTCTCCAGCCCTAGAATGCTGTTTTATAGTAAGTTTCTACCATCCTGTTTTCTTCACCTCAAATTCCCCAGCTATTCTGCAATAAATGCTTGATCTTACCCACAATGACAAGAACAGAGAACGTGATCTATAACTAAAGCATTTGCAAGAAACACAGAAAACAAGATACTAACTTTATGGTAATATTACAGAGAAAATACCTCCTTTGCCAGTCTATCTGCTTTAGCTTGGCTATCCAGTCTTGAGTGGTGGTGGTTATCTTCCAGTAAAGAATCCAGAGAAAGTTGAAAATCTGCTCCCTCTCTGAAGACAGGCATCGGAATGGGAAAGAGCAGTTGTTACAAAAATAGTACTCGTGTGAAAAAGAACCAATCACTGCGGGTTCTACACATCACTTTATCAGAATACAGTGACGTGAGATTCAAAATACAGGACATGAGATGAGAAATCACCCTGTGTTGACTTATGACTCTCTTCTTTTGTCACTGTATAATATTCTTTGTCTACTACCCAAGTGCAGCTCTCTGGTATCTGAAGTCTCCTTCAATTCCACTTTACCAATACACAGACCAAGACTTGACCTCTTCTACAGTGTGTTCTCTATTACTCTAAATGCTTGCTTCAAACTATCCAGATAACAAAAACAAATATTTCTTGAATGTAATTTGAGTTTCAACATGACAGAAAAGAGGATTATTCATAAAACTTAATTGTTCATTACAGAGACATTCCTATTTTTATATTCATTGAGCCAATGATAAAACAACATAAAAATCCAATGTCATCAACTAGTGAAAAATAATCATTTTCTTGATGATGTATTTGCACCATTTATTACTAAAATTAACAAATCAAGCTATATATTTCACTTGCAAAACAACAAAAACCCCTTGAATTTGGAAAATCATTTGACAATTTAGGTGACCACACTGAGTGTTCACTTTATTGTCTCTATGAGTTTTTTTTGTAGGTGTAAGGTAATTCAAGTAATAATAACAACAACAAAAATATCAATATAACTACCCACACTAACTCCAGATGGTCAATAAAGAAAAAACATTATAGGCCATTGCCAAGGCTCTTGGTTACCCACCAGAGCAAGATAGTAAGACCCTATTGCTGAAGATCACATTGCTTGGGCTGCAGTTCGCTGAGAAATCAAGCTGGAGCTGAGCTGGAAACCTCCTCCCTATTAATCAGGTGACAGAAAGCTGGAAAAAGCTATGGCTGCATGCAGCCCTATGGGAAAGAGAAGTCATCAATGGTGGTGAACCGCAGTGGACTTTGCAAGCCTCAAGACTGGACAGCCAGGCCAAATATACCAACTGGGGCAATAGTGGCATGTCTGTTATGGGGGAAAACCACTGCTCTCTAATTGGACTGGAGGTCTAGTGCACGGGAAAACATGCCTGGTTCTAAAGACCTAGTCAAAAGCCTATGTGGGGGAGCTCATGAGCCCTGGGGGAGTAACACCTGCTGTTGTCTGGCTAAATGCATATATTATGTCCAGTAAACTGCTTTATGAGCACTTTTTTTTCCTTAAATGAGCATACCCATACAGTAATGCTACTCTCCCTTTTGGCTAGAGAAGCTTCTCTTTTCAGATAGCAGTGACCACTGGGATAACTCAAGAGACACCACAGTGTTGAGAAGATGTGACAGTGAAGTGTTCATCACTGGGACATCTCTATTACATCTCCTGAAACTCCAGGCCTATTCCTGAAGAGGTAGCGCAAAGATTTTAAGAGTAGAAGGAAAAGTAGGACCTCTTACAATGCAATCTTTCAGACGTGAAGTGGCCTTGATATTCATGACTTTGCAGTGCCCAACCCAAGACCTCCATAAAGGGAGGAAAAGATGATGACATCGAAACAAAATAGTGCCTGATTGAGAGGGGGAGAAGATATGATGGAGGGTGGATTTGAGAGGGGGAAAGTAGGGGTGGAGGGTTATTGTCTATAATTATGGAAGCTGCCAATAAAAATTTTAATAAAAGAAAAAAGAAAAAACAGAGTTGGGTTGTTTATCTTTTATGTAGTCCATGTATCCCAGAAAATGACATATTGCACAGGGGCACTTCCTTCAGAACATGCACACATCCCTGTGTCACTTCTAGCTAACATCAATTTAAAAACAAACTCAAGCCTACAAGGACCATTAAGAATACTGTTTTCTAAGAGTATTCTCTAATGGTTACACAACACAATTTTTGAAGAGAATGTTTTTTGAACTACCAAAAAATTCAACAATATTTCAGATTGTTACAAATATACTTAACTGTTTTTTGGAAACTGGAACTGCAGATATGGATTTGATCAAGCTTTCTGGTGGAAGATCCAATACTTTGGAAAGCTAACAAAAACAAAACAGGCCAGAGTTGTTGACTATCTGTTCCATGGC